>APFE030530266.1:2606-62664 GCA_000404065.3 Pinus taeda
GCCTGCTTACGTAAGCACCCTGCTCAACTGCTTGCCTGCTTACAGTACTCACCCTGCTCAACTGCTTGCCTGCATACAAGTACGCATCCTGCTCAACTGCTAGCCTACATACAAGTACGCACCCTGCTCAGCTGCTAGCCTGCGTACCTCACTCTGAGTCCATTGAATTGCCTGCGGTCATCCGCAACTGAAGCCCTTCTGTGCCTGCATACCGGCGCACTTGAAACCCTTCTGTGCCTGTGTACCGGCGCACCTGAAACCCTTCTGTGCCTGCGTACCGCCGCACCTGAAACCCTTCTGTGCCTGCGTACCGGCACACCTGAAACCCTTCTGTGCCTGCGTACCGCCGCACCTGAAACGCTACGCTCCTGCGTATGTACGCACTTTTCTCTCACTGTACCTACGTACTTTCGGGCATAGATGATTTCAAGACTTCCGAAAGAACCCAGACAGTCAGATCTACAGATCTGAACATGCGCCAAAGAGATCTTAGTCCATCAGTAGATTCGCCTTATTTAGTTCTAGACTAGATCTTGCCCTCATAAGATATTCAACCAAAAACATGCTTAAGCCAAATGATCTCCTTTTCTTTATATAGGCAAGCTATTCCTCAAATCAAGGATCATGGGGCTCAATAATAATAATAAAATAAACAATACCATGGGCCAAAACCATGATAACACAATACCGTCGGCTAAATACCATGAGAAAACCCCATGTGTGGGCGCTTAACTGCCTTGAAGTGTGTGCACTGGGGGTACGCACCCAATCAATGGGTATCCTGCGAGTATGTATGCACTTTATATAAGACATGCCTGCGTGTACGCACCTTTTGATCGGTGTGCCTGCGTACTCCTTATTTTCTTCAATATTTGAGAGCTGTTCATCGATGTTTGCTATTGACCTGTTGTACAATGATCCATCACCTGTATGGGTTGCCATCAAGGACAACACTTTAGCCATAATGCCAACAGCATTAGCTTCCAGCAGCTACTCTAGAAAAGCAGCACCCTTTAAGGTACAAGTTAATTTTGAAATCCCCATATTCAAGGGTCAGATAGGCACAAATGTTGTAGATAAATGGTTAAATCTACTTGAGGGTTATTTTTCTGTTCATGATTTTTCGAGTTGGGAAAAGATTGTTTTTTCTCTTCTCAAAGCAGCCCCCCACATCAAGAACTGGTGGGAAACCTCCTGCGAGCAAAAGGATGAAAATACCGGCTCACTATTTTCAATTGCACCCACCCGGAATTCATTCTAGGATGCCTTCAAGGAATAGTACTACCCTGTAGGAAGCTATGAGGATCAATACATAAAGTGTACCACGCTGCAGTAGGGAAGGGGCCAAGTCGTGAAACAGTTTACCAATCCTTTCCATACACTTCACACAAAGTTCAGTATCAAGGATTCGGAGTAGCATTTGATACTCAAATACTATGGTTGCTTGCACAAGTACATCCAAGAAGAAATAGAATTTCTAAACATCTCCTCACTCGGCACAACATACCGATATGTCGTCAAGGTTGAGTAGAAGTTTAAATAGAAGAAGCAAGACTTTGGATCTGTGAATCTGAAGCAAGGGAAAGGTGCCCCTGAACCATAGAACAAAGGACAAAGACAAGGCGGGGCAGCCCAAGACAACCCACCAAAGCTAGAAGCAAAGAACATCAGCACAAAGCCGAAAAATGACACGAGAAAATGGTGCGAGTTCCATAAGAGCTCCACTCACAACACAAGTGAGTGTCGAGCCAAGTAGTCATTGGTGGCTAAGCTAAAGGTTTCAAAATCAGATGTTCTGACTTTGAGTCAGAACCTCACAAGGGGAATGAAAAAGGGAAGCAGATTATCCATGTGGAGCTGAACGCCGCTGTTGCCACCATGAAGATACAAAAGGAGGAACCCAAAGATCCAGAGGAGGAGAAGCGACTCTTCCACTCCTAGATGTGGGTAAAGGGCTTCCTGCTACAGTTCATTGTCAATAGCGGAAGCCAAAAGAACCTCATTTCGACAGAGGTCATGAAGCAGTTGAGCTGACCGACCCCAATACATCCACAACCATACACCATCAAATGGCTTCACCATGGATGGGATCTTTGCGTGAGCCAGCAGTGTCACCTTCCATACAACATCAAGCCCTTCACAGATGAGGTATTGTGTGACATTACTCCCCTTGAAGTTTGTGATGTATTATTAGGACAACCCTATTTGTGGAAGCAACATGTTGCGTATGAATCAAGGCCCCATGCTGTTATTGTTACATTGGGAAATAAGTTGTACAGGATATCGAAGGTAGCACTGCCTACCACCATCTCTCTGGTTACTACAAAACAATGTAGTAAGCTCATTTCCAAAACTGGGAAATTTGTTTTCCTGAGGATACACCCTCAAGGAAAGAAGAATATGGTGGCCACAACCTCCAGACAGGGCCCCTCCACACGACAATTACAGATCGAGAAGGTCGTGGAGGAGTACGAGGACATCTTCACCTCCCCCACAAGGGTTCCTCTCCACTATCAGGTCAAGCACTCCATCGATATGATCCCAGGTGCGCCACTACCCAATGGAGCAATCTATCGGTGCTCCGTTCTGGAGAACAATGAAATCAAGAGGTAGATTTAGGAGCTATTGCAGTATGGTCACATCCATCCGAGTTCATCGCCTTGTGGGAGCCCGATCGTGTTGGTACAGAAGAAGGATGGGAATTGGAGACTCTGTATTGACTATTGGGTGCTGAGCAAGATCACAGTCCGTAATAGGTACCCGATCCCATGGATTGATGACCTCTTGGACCAACTAAAGGGGGGAAAATATTTCAAAAAGATCAATCAGAAGTTAGGATATCACCAGGTACCAATCGAACCCTTTGATGTGTGGAAGACCACTTTCAAAGCCAAGGAGGGCCTTTTCGAATGGTTGGTTATGCCTTTCGGATTGACGAATTCTCTTGCAACCTTCATGAGGCTAATGGATGACATCTTGTAGCCATTCACCAACTCATTTGTAGTGGTATACTTGGATGACATCCTGATCTTCAGCCAGAGTTGGGAAGAGCACCTCCACCACATCTGACAAGTTCTCCAAACACTACGACAACACAAGCTATGTGCCAATTTGGAGAGAAATGCACTTTTGGCATGACCCAGGTTTAGTATCTGGGATACATTATTGATGAATAGGGGGTGCATGTGGATCCAGCCAAGATCCAAGTCATTTGGGATTGGCCATCTCCAACCACTCTGACAAAGCTCCGCAACTTTCTAGGTCTTGCCAACTTCTACTACACGTTCTTGTTGGGGTTTTCTCATTTCACTTGGCCCTTGAGTCAAGTCACTAAGGGAGGAGTGAAATCAAAATTCTTTTGGTCTGAATCTCAACAGAAGGCATTCATAGAGCTGAAATATTGTCTCTGCATGGCACCAGTGCTCGTGTTACCAGATTTGCAACAACCATTTGAGGTCAAGACAGATGCCTCTGATTATGCTTACACGGGCATCCAGTGGTATATCATAGTGAGACACTTTCAAACACAGTCTGGAAGTATCCCACTTATGACAAAGAGATGTATTCCATTATGGAGGCCTGCCGACAATGGAAAATTTACATTTTGGGGAAGGAAATGGTCATCCACATAGACTACTAACCCCTGCAGTTCATACAGACCCAAGGGAAATTGCAGAATGATCACCATCAGAAGTGGTCTACATACGTGGAATAATTCCATTTGAACATCAAGTATAAGAAGGGCAACACCAATAATGTTGCAAATTTCCTCAGTCGACCACCGATCATGGCGTTAACCACTGTGCTCAACGCTTGTGGGTACGAGACTTCTGATTGACCACTTCTCTACAAAAGTGACCCAGAATTCATCCACACATACCAGACACTCTTGGAGGGCCATCATGTTCTAGATTTTCACCTCCAGGATGCCCTGTTATGCCACCTGGGTCACCTTTGTGTTCCTTCAAGCGATTCTACCAAGATAATTTGGGAAGCACACTACAATTGGGCTGTTGGGCATTTCAGGGTTGAGAAAATGGTGGCAGTACTGCAAAAGTATTTCTATTGGTCAAATATTCGATAGGATGTCGGGAAGTACATCAGATAATGTACTGCCTACACCATTGCCAAATTGACCATCAAGAAGCAAGACTTCTATACCTCGTTGCCTACCCCTAGTCAACCTTGGGAATCCATCTCCATGGATTACATGTCAGGCCTTCCTTCCACTAATCATGGAAATGACTATGTTTTTGTGGTCGTTGAGAGGTTCTCGAAGATGGCCATTATGGCAGCCTGCAAGAAGAATATCACAGCAGAACCCACTGCTAAACTCTTCTTTGAACGAGTGTGGGTGCACTTTCGGATCCCATAGTCTATCATCTCAGATAGGGACAGTTGGTTCTGCAGTACAATTTGGTCCAGTCTCTTGTTGATGCTAGACACCAAACCCACTAATTCCACAACCTTCCATCCTCAAACTGATGGCCAGACAGAGGTTGTCAACAGGATGATTGTACACATTCTGCGCATGTACAACTCAAAGAATCCATGCACATGGTATGAGAGCCTCCCCTATGTTTAGCACAACTACAACCGAGCTCTTCATAGCTCGATTGGCCATAGCCCTTTTTACGTGCGCTTGGGATTCCAGCCACTATGCCCCATTGATGTGGCCATGCCATTTGCAGCTACTCACACAGATTCAGCTCATGTCCAATCTGAAACAAATAAGGTAGCCAGCTTCATTGAGCACATCTAACATATTCACTAGTAGGTCCATGACATTCTAGAGAAATCAAATTCCAAGTACAAGTAGATACATGATCAACATTGGGTGCCACACAAGTTTCAGGTGGGCAACAAAGTCTGGTTGCATTTGCAAAAGGAATGCCTTACTGAAGCCTATCGGAAACTAAGACCACTTTGATATGGTCCTTACACCATTACTAAGGCTGTGGGAGACAATTCATTTGAGCTTAGCATTCCCCCATTCCTTGGCCTACACCCAGTGTTCAATGTGGACCGCCTTCGGCCATACTTTCCACCATTACTAGACACATCCAACATTGTAGAACAGCTCACACCCATAGAATTAAATCTAGATTGCATGGAGCAAGCTACAACTGATTGGATCATGGACACATAGATCAAGCACACTCACCAATAGAATATCCAACTGTACCGATTTGTCAAAGCAAGCCAACTCCTTCACTAGGGCAAGTGGCCAACCAGGGACCAAGTTCAATAGAAGTTTCCTCATCTCATGGAGGAACCCAATGCAATGGAGACCATTACTTCCTATGGGTGGAGGAATGATCCAAGTGGATCTTGGTAGCCACTTGCCAAGTCCACCTGGACTCCCACCGTTGTTTCTCTCAACATTTTCAGTTTCCTTAATTGTAGCACAACTTACTATTTTTAGTAGTTTTTCGGGTCCTAACTTCCAAAGCTGTTTTGAGGCCCTAAATGACATTTTTTGAGAAAATTGGGAGAAACATGGGTCCATGGATTGATTTTTCTCTTCCCAAAGTTGTAGTTCTTAGATAGATCTTTCTAACGAGATATTGTGCATGTCAAACAGAGATCATATGCCAAAGTTACGACCCTGGGAAGTTGATGTACCAATTTACCAAATGAGGCCCACAGTTTGGCGTTTCATCTTCTAGGGTTAGGTTTTTGGATGTTAGGGTTTTCCATTATTTCTCAACAATAAATAGGACTTTGAGCCTCATTGTATGACAATTCAAAGGCATGTAGCCGCCACATCTCTTCTTAGAGATAAGCTACCGTCGCCCTAGCTGGTTTATTTCCATTATTGTTTGTAAGCATATTTCAGTATTTTACATTAATGAAATGAAGTATTATTTCCATTGCATATATGTCTTTATAGTTATCTCTGTAATTTTTTGTGTTTCTATTTAAATTTGGATCAAGAGCTTTCTCTGAACCTTGTTATATCAACCGTCACACTCATCTCAGACTGATCCGTGAGTGTTGTTCACATTATCTTACCTTGTGTGTTGGGATTGTCGCATCTGTGTTGACTTCTCTACCGAAAGCTATGCATGTCCTTTGTGTTGTATGTTCCTAGCCGAGTTTGGACTGATCCCTTTCAACCTAGAACTCACCTTCACCTTCCTCACCTTTTGAATTGTTGGAACCTCTCATACTCATTCCTTGACTAATTGCATCAGACACACCCTTGCTACTGATAGAGTTATCTTACTTGCTTTGTGCAACATCGTGGTCAAGGAATTACCTTACGACCATTGTTTGGACTCCTACACAAAATGATCTAAGATCCAATTGGGAAATCTTACCGGGTTGATCCCCTTGACATGTTGGTGGGTCTAGAACCATCAACATTTCTGGTGCTAGTAGGAGGGCTTAATGAAAAGCAGTTTCCTCTCATCCAGTTTTAAACCTTTACATATCTTTCAGGGAATCTTGCATTCTTCTCCCCCAAGGTTTTTTTCAAATCTTTAACATGTCTCCATCTCGGGGAAGCTTTTCAATATCTTTTCCACTCACATGTATGATGGTGAAGGTGATGTGGCCTAGCCTAAGCACTTACATAACTTCCTTTCCATGATTTATTAGGAAGACGAGTTTACTGACGAATAGTCCTAGCTAATCTACCTGAATTCACATTTTGGGAATCCCCATTTTGTCAGGTGCTTAGCGTATTGGCTGACATCGTGCACTCATGTGAGCACTTCTGTGATCTTATTGCAGACACGTTCCATCATTTTGATCTAGACCATTTTGACCAGAAACTATTATAACAACAGAGGGCTCCACATGAATCCATTATTGAGTTTTAGAAGCGCTTCCATGACTTACAGTTTCAAGCTCCGAGGAGCCAGATGAAGTTTGCTTATCTCTAGGACTAGTTCGAGTATTATCCTAATAAATCTACCCATCCCAAGATAAATCTTGATGTCAAACCTTGCTCAACCTTCTTTGTTGATAGAACCGCACAATCCCATGCAGGAGAAGGCACTATCTCAATGGATTGTCCACCTCCCTTTCATTCAACAATTCGACCATCACCCAATGATGTTGAGGATCATGTTTGCACATCTGTTCATTCTTCACACCCTCCCAACATCACTCCACTCAATTTTCGTGCAAAGTTGGTTGTTATTCCTTCGAGTTCCCATATGCATTCTTTTTTTCAACCTCCCTCGTCTCACCCAAGTGTTCCTTTGGATGATGTTGTGATCTTGTGTTTGTCCATTCTAGACCCTTCACTTGTTGTGAATGATGACAACCAATGACAAAGTTCGTGTTTCACAACCAACATGCGATTTCATTCATGAAGAGTATGAGTGGGAGCTTGAACATCAACACTCGGTGAAGGATGACTCACTTCTATCCGAGCCCCCTTTGTTCCTTCCTAGATTCCTTGGTGAACCTACCATCCATGATTTTGTATGTGTGTCTTCATCTATGGATGCACCCATTGTTGATCACTCGCAGGATTCACCGAATGCTAGTCCATTATTTGACAATGGAGAGGATAAGTTATTCATTCAAGATCCACATGGTCCTTCATTTATATTTTCCAGAAACACAAAGGATGAGTTTGTTCGCTTTTCATCTACGCCACTGTTTGATTCATCTGGTCATGAGGATGTCGAAGAATTCATTGATTTTTCTGATCATGGCGGTTATGATCCATTTTCTTCCATTTTTTATCACGGTCATGAATCTATCACTGTTGATCTTTTGAAGACACTGGTTTGTGATGATCTATTCTGATGATGAAGTTGATACACCCAACACTGTTGAGGCACTTCAGCCTAAGATGATGGTTATGTCAGGTCCTCCCTCTTTTGGGGTTAGTCTCTCTTCCGATCATGAAACTACTCAATCAACCAAGGCTCCTCATCAATAATCTGTATAAATTGAAGATCCATATCACACATAGATCACACTTCCTCCACTCGAACTGCACAATACCATTGCTCATGCATTGGAGGAGTATGTCATTGCAATGACTTGTGCACGACGCAAGTTATCTTTGTTTCTTTTTTTTGCTCACATGTCTCAGTCAAGAGTGTGCTTTTGCTTCAAAGTTGCACGTAGTGCCACACAACACCATGATAAGTCCACAGATTGTCTGTCATGCACATGCACTCACTTATGTCCCATGGGCACTTTGAAACACAAAGTGTGGCTATCTTCAGTGTCATATCTTTCTTGTATGTTGGTCTGAACAACTGGGTTACTTGTGGACCAAGCCTTCACTCACATGCATCTACCAATGTGTCGGTGGCTGCATTGGAAGTATCACTTCACGTGATCAGGCCCATGCATCATTAGTGTAGGAGTAGGGGTACTATTTTCTTCCAGTTGTTTGCTTGCATGCTTGTTTCGATTCATTCTTTGTTTGCGTGTTTGTTTTCTTGCTTTTTTTTCTTTATTTTCTCTCATTTTTTCTTCTACTTTTGTTTATCTTTGTTGTTATTTAGTTCACTTATTTCATTCGTTGGTTAGTTTGCATGAAGCCATGTGTGCCTTATTAAATGAGCTGGGTAAAGTCCAAGAGGGCTTGTACCTCTATCACTACTTGGTTATCCTTCATCCTACTTCTGTATGATGAGCTTGTTACTTTTAATCCAAGACGAGCTGAGGGCTGAACAATACCTCTGGAGGTGTTAGACTTTCTTTTCACAAACAACGTCCATTCAGAGAGCTGGAGTTCTACTAGTGTGTTGCCAAGTTTTATAGCGGCTAAAACCACCCTCCAAAATTTTTCCTTAGCCTGTTTTGGAGCCTCTCTACCAACCTTCACAACAGCTTCCCTTGCTTCATCAAGTCCTCAAGCTTCAACGTGTTTCTTGCTCAAAGGCAGCCTATTGATCACAATTTGGTCTTTTCCCTTCACAAGTTGCTCACTCAGAGTTGGTCCAACTGCAGGCTAAGTAGCTTCCTAGTGAAATTTTAAAATTTCTTGAGGGAAACCAACCTTCCCTCCAGGAATTGTGTAATTCCCTCTAGCATCTTGTTTGGCTCCAAAATTGCACAATCCTGCTAGCCAATACTCCTAGCATGATTTGCACAATTTTTCCCATCAATAGGGTTTTCAACCCATCATTTGCACAAATCTGGGTAGCAGTTAGCTACTAGGCCCAAAAATTGCGCAATCCCCTTAGGAAGTCAGCCCAAATTCCAATCAGGAATGTGCATTTTTCTCTAGCAGTCAATTAGTCTCTTGCATGTGCAGTTGAGTTGACCAGTTCCCTCTGCGACTAAGAAAAACAAACTTGCATGCATAAACTGCTTCTCCCAAGGTAGCATGAAACGGCATCCCTTGTTTCAAGGATCTATGTTTAGCAGTTGGAGGTTACATGCAAGGAGTAATTCTGAAACATCCCTCCAAGTGTCGCTTCCCCTAGATTTCTAGCATGCACGTCATAACCTCGATGTTATCAAAACTCATCAACCGGATGTTGCAGATCTCATTCCTCACATCAACCTTGTAGCTGTGACATCCCATATCACATCTAGGAGCAGTCAGCACATTCATCTCAACTATTTTGGGGCAATCTTCCTTCCCATGCCTTGTGTTGCATTTCTATCACTTTTTTTGTATTCATTTCTATGAGTGTTTTTTGCTTTATTTCTTTGAAAGGATGCTATCATTTAAATATATTCTAGCTTGTCCTAGCTCTATTTCAATTTTCATTACTATCTCACAAATGTTGCATGCATGAAACTGCTTTACATGAATGTTAACCCAACTGGCGAACAAGCTCACCCACATGCATGTTAATCTATTTGCTCAATCTCCCATCCATGTTTTGCATGCATCGTTTATCACTTTTCCTATCACTTATTGTCGCCATGCATTTCATCGACTTAATTGCTCTCAGTTGCCCGTCGACGAGTCTGGTCAACCTTGGCACAATCTTTTCCTTCACCAAGGCTGCATTGCGCAATTTGGAGAAGGAAGGCTCACCTTCCTCTCCAGATTTGGGCATTTTCACCAAGCACTGGCCTCTTGGACTAAATTGGGAATTTCTGGAGGTCAGTGGCTTCTTGGCCCAAAAATTTCTTCATGCAATCCCAGTATTTCTTCCTAGCTGGGATTGCTCGTTGCATGATCCTAGAAACCAACTGCCTAACTGGACTGTGTATTACATAGTTCCAGTAGTTGATCAGGCTCTTAGCAGCCTGGACTGTGCCTTGTACAGTCTTAGCAGCTGGTCTCCTGAACTCCCTACCAAAATTACATAACCTTCATGATCATTCACCCAAGTATGTTTCTAGTCAGTTCTCATGTTCATTCTGGTTTTCGACTAACAAATTGTTTGCTATGAGTGTTGCCATTTCTCCAAGTATCACAGGTGTTCATCTGCCTCTCAGCAGTACAAGGATAATGGTTTCCAAGAGAGCTAAGATGAAGACTCTATTTAGAGCATGCTTGGGGATGTAGTCGATCAAGTGTCCATGGGCTTACCTACTCACGAAGACATCAAGTTGTTCGTGGACAAGGACATCAAGCATCATCAGAACGATAGCTGAAGGAAGCATACCGAACACAATGAACAAAACAAATGAAGCGAGCACAAGAGGAAGGTTGTTAACAACGTAGAGGTAGAGCAAAGTTTCAAGATCGAGTATATCCTTTGATAAAAAAAGCAACTTTGGAGACTCAGGCTATGAAGTGTTAACGTGACATGAAGATTGCGTGAAGGCAGAAGATGGAACAAAGGAGTTGCATTTGGTGAAGCAAAAACTCAGGAAGACCATGACACTGCACAGACAATCAAATGAGTTGCAGCAGGAACAGGAAAAGCGGTGGGCACAACATGCACTCACACATGAAACTGAGTTAGTACAAGTTAAGAGTCCATCCCAGTGGTTGATACAGATCAAACATGGTGAACAATGTTGTTGATCGCATGCAAAGGATCCAATAGCATGCATGTCATTGAGCACATGCATGCAATCCAACCCATTCAACGGACTCACCAAGGTGAAGGCAAGAAGCAAATCCAATAGGGGCTGAACATGAACTTCGGAAATTTGATGTGCATGACCACAAAAATGCACTTGAAGATCAGCACGAACACTATGCATCAATGTGTCACTGGTTCAACACTACCCGAGGAGACCATGCACATGTTAGTAGACGATTGGGATGAATGGGACAAACCAATGCACTGGTTGCAATGGAAGCAAGAGTTCACTTCAACAAGATGTCACCATGAGGCGCATGCACACCATCATGGATGATCAAGCTTGGAATCAGCTCAATAGCTTCACCATCATAAGCATGTCAAAGAGTTGGTCTCACCACAGTGGACTGACTGTCAATGATGTCTTACAAGGCTTGATCAAGCCATGTTGTCTCACATGATTACATGTGCATTGTTATGTTCAGTCATATCAAGTGTAAGTTGAGTGTCAAGAGTTGCATGTGACAATCATAGAGTAGGTGAAGAGTCATGAGGGTAGTTTAATTGTCACGAAGGGGATTGTCAAGGTTCACCCCACCCTTTCCTATAAATATTCACTCATAACTCATTGTATGGGCTTTTGGTCAGCTAGGCTTCTACTAATACTATCTTGAAGAAGGCTTGGATAGTATTGTAACGCCCCTTAGCTTCTCCACTGCATGGAGCTAGTACATCTCTTTGGAGGAGTAGGGAGATGTGGTTGTAACATTCTACTAATAGGGCTAGCAGGTTGACATTGTGACTTACACCTCTTTATATAATAAAACCCAACATATTTGGGATTCAATTGCGTTATATTAGATATCATTTTTGGGATTCAACTGCGTTAAGCAAGTCATTCACGTATGACCATTTCCATGAGAGGTAGTCATAAGTGACTAATTTCTTATGATTTGAATAGTTCACTTAGCACTCATTGCATCGGGTGATGCTCACAGTGGTGAAGAAGTGGGATTGAAACTAGTGAAATAAATCACATAGCTTCAATCATCACTTCCGGGGCTTGCACCCGGTAACCAGGACTTCCCGGGAGGTCACCCATCCCAGATCGCCTATGGCTCAAGCGCGCTTAACTGTGGAGTTTTCCCCACAATCAAGCCCACTTAGCTTGCTACCCCATTTGCAAAACCTTAGCAAGTATTTTGCCTCATGAACCATTCAATTAGAGATCCCTTCACTCTTTTGGAATCTAAGTATAGGGGGTTTACGCAGTGCATTATATTAGATATCATTTTTGGGATTCAACTGCGTTAAGCAAGTCATTCACGTATGACCATTTCCATGAGAGGTAGTCGTAAGTGACTAATTTCTCATGTTTTGAATAGTTTTTAAGAAATTAGTCACTTACGACTACCTCTCATGGAAATGGTCATATGTGAATGACTTGCTTAACGCAGTTGAATCCCAAAAATGATATCTAATATAATGCACTGCATAAACCCCTATACTTAAATTCCAAAAGAGTGAAGGGATCTCTAAATGAATGGTTCATGAGGCACAATACTTGCTAAGGTTTTGCAAATGGGGTAGCAAGCTAAGTGGGCTTGATTGTGGGGAAAACTCCACAGTTAAGCGCGCTTGAGGCAGAGGCGATCTGGGATGGGTGACCTCCCGGGAAGTCCTGGTTACCGGGTGCAAGCCCCAGAAGTGATGATTGAAGCTATGTGATTTATTTCACTAGTTTCAATCCCACTTCTTCACCCCTGTGAGCATCACCCAATGTAATGAGTGCTAAGTGAACTATTCAAATAATGAGAAATTAGTCACTTATGACTACCTCTCATGGAAATGGTCATACGTGAATGACTTTTTTAACGCAGTTGAATCCCAAAAATGATATCTAATATAATGCACTGTGTAAACCCCCTATACTTAAATTCCAAAAGAGTGAATGGATCTCTAATTGAATGGTTCATGAGGCACAATACTTCCTAAGGTTTTGCAAATTGGGTAGCAAGCTAAGTAGGCTTGATTATGGGGAAAACTCCACAGTTAAGCGCGCTTGAGCTAGAGGTGATCTGGGATGGGTGACCTCCCGGGAAGTCCTGGATACCGGGTGCAAGCCCCGGAAGTGATGATTGAAGCTATGTGATTTATTTCACTAGTTTCAATCCCACTTCTTCACCCCTGTGAGCATCACCCGATGCAATGAGTGCTAAGTGAACTATTCAAATCATGAGAAATTAGTCACTTACGACTACCTCTCATGGAAATCGTCATACATGAATGACTTGCTTAACGCAGTTGAATCCCAAAAATGATGTCTAATATAATGCATTGCGTAAACCCCCTATACTTAAATACCCAAGACCATTGAGGCACTTCAGCCCAAGATGATGGTTATGTTAGGTCCTCACTCTCTTGGAGTTAGTCTCACTTTCGATCATGAAACTGTTCAATCAACCAAGGCTCCTCATCACTCATTTGTATGCATTGAAGATCCATCTCACACAGAGGTCATACTTCCTCCACTCAAACTGCACGATCCCATTGCTCATGCGTTGGAGTCATACATTGCAGGTAGTCATGCACGACAAAAGTTATCTTTGAAAGTCACTTTATTTCCATTGGTAAGCAATAGATTACAAAATCATTTATTTTTTATTGAATCGAAAGAAAGTGCTTGTTGTTATCCTTGTGTTTCGAAATGTTAATGTGTATATCATTGAAATATTTTCAAAACAGTTCTTGCATTCAAATCAAAAAGTGAAAGATATTTTTATGAATAGTTCATTGTTTGCATTTTCTTTTCCTCTTTTGCACTAGTTTACATTGAGTGCATTAAAGTGAATGGGAGATCATTATTGCATCTCTAGTGAAAAGGAAAATATTTTCATTTCTATGGAATTGTATTTGTTAAAAGAATGTAAGACTAGATTTCATTTTTACTTATTGCATTGAAAATTTTTTATTGTTGCTTTTTGGGATTGTTTGATGCATTTATTATTTCTATGGAATTGTATTTCTTAAAATAATGTAAGATTAGATTTCATTTTTACTTATTGCATTGAAAAAATTGTATTGTTGCTTTTTGGGATTGTTTGATGCATTTACTGGTTGTTTCTCTTCCTTTGATACAATAACCTTCATCAAATGAAAAGTTTTATTTTCATCATTTACTTGCATTCTAAGAACAAGTGACATCATTGAGACCTCAAAACTCGAATTTAATTCAAACATAAACTTAAAATTTACCTCAATTAATCTAAGGAGAATTTGAAACATTAACACTCATACTTAGTGGTCTAAGATAGAGATATGTTCCATGTCTATGAATCTCAGAAGTAGTCATTCACAATACTATTGCATTAGATAGTGCTAGAACGGACTTGTGCTCCCCATTTCATCGAGTATATAAAGGAATATCCTCATAGGTTGCAAACCTTTATCCATAGGAAGCTGAATCTGCCAACCTGTAAATGTGATACACCAAAAATAACATTCAGGGAGATTGCCTGCTCCTTAGTAAATTTATTTGCTAAGGTGTATATTGTAGTTCACAGTTACTTGGTAATCCCTTTTGCCTAGACTAACTTGAGAAGGCATTTTGATATTTTTTGATTCCTTAAATTTGGAAAGATCATCGAGCTCTTGTTGTTTCAAGCCCACTAAACCAATGAAAGTGACTAGAGTCACATTTTCATCCTTTTCTTGCCTCTTAAAACATGAAAAGGCAAAGTTTTTATTTCAAATTATTAAAATAAATACCCACGATAATATGTCAAGCCCATGCAGTTCCTTCTTGGCCCAATATTGAGTAAATCATTGTAAATTTTATTTTTAATCAGCCCCCAACAAATATCCTCTCTTTTTCTTCTCTTGAGAGAAATTATTCATGGCTAAACAATTGAGTTCACCCCAAAGTTCCCCTTGGTTGTCTGATACTGAAGGGTTTTCACAAGGAGTTCATCCGGAACTTCCTCAGTCATTTGAAGCTCAAGGTTTTGAACTTGGGATTGTCTCAAGCAGTCAACCCCTTTCCTCTCATCCACCACCTTTAGATTCCTTGTCACCTCAAGAATATGAGCTAGAAACCCCTAAGAGTCCATAGAGGTTTTCCTTATATCTTCCCAAACCATTTTTTGATCCTATTTTGATATATCCTCAGCGTCCTTCAAGTCCTTAAGATTAGCCTGGTGTTACTTTGGAGTTATCTCCTTGTACATCTCAGATTCCTCCTTGCCAATTGTTTCCACACATGGATTTAAATTGTGAGATCCCAACCTCTTCTTTAGGTCATTTAGAAGTTTCCACTACTCATACTCCTCATGTCGATGATGAACAAGGGTATGAATTTCATCTAGAAGGCTTTCCTTTTACAATAAGAGTCCCATCTCACACATTTCCTGAAAGTACTGGGCCTATGTTTCCACCTAGTTATACTACCTTAGCCCAGTTAGTTTCAGGAACTCCTAGTGCTTCATCCTTGTCTCAAAATTCCATTTGGTCTTCAAATGCCATGCCTACTATAGGTCCGTTTATTCCAAATGCGACCTCTCCAATTTCAGTACAAACTATTGTTACGTCAATTCCTGTTCAACCTATGATCCCATCGCAACTTGTACCATCATTTCAACCTTCCATTCCTGTACAACCAACTGTTTTATGTCAGATTTCAGTCAGTTCTTCCACCCCTTCGTCAAGCAGACAAAATGTGAAACCACCTAGGGGGTGGGGGGGAATATGAACATTCCTCTTGTGTCAGATGAAACCCATGTGAGTGGATTACAATCTCACATGGTTGGAGTAAATCAACCTCATTTCGGTGGTATTCCTAACCCTATTAGTCCATCAAGGATGAGTAATATCCAATATCAATAGCCTTATATGGCTCAAATTCCACTCCAATAGGATCATGTCCCATATGGGGGCAAGTATTGGTCAATCTATCTTACACTCCACAAGTAGGAGCTTATGTCTAGCCTGTCCAATCCACTATTCCTGGTGGATATATTCAGATCCAATTTGGAAATTACCAATATGCATAGGGTATGCCCCAAGGAACTATCCAACAACCCTTGTAGCATCAAGGGCAGTTGTTATAGTAGTAAGGGAAACCTTTGTAGCAATAGGGGCAATGTTTGCAACAATATCAACAACCTTTGTGGCAACAAACTTATTTTGTTTAATAGCCTACTCAACCTTTGTATCCGCAAGGCCAACCTTTGTAGCAACAAGGTTAGCCTTTACAACAGAAAAGTCAACCTTTGTAGTAGCAAAGTCAACCTCTACAACAAGCTCAATCTGTATATCAACAAGGTCAACCTTTGAAAACACAAGGTCAACCCCCGTAGCAGTAGGGCCAATCTCTTCAGGTCCAGGGTCAACAGGTCCAACAACCTTACGTATAATGCTTATGAACGGCCTATGGTAGGTCAATATCAAACCTACCCTAGAAAAAATCCACCTTATGGTCAAGGTACCCCTCAGTGGGGGTAGAATCAAATCCCATCTGGTCAAAATCCTCCACTGTGGGGGAAGAATCCTTAGCAACAAGGTTGGACCCCACAGTTTAGGCCTCCTCAAAGGCCCTACATGCCATTCAATCTACAATTTCCTTTTTTAACTACAATAGAACTCCCTAATGTCTCGATACTTACCAATGATCCTATTTTTCATTCAGCTTACTGGCCTCAAGTTCCTACTAAAATCTCGTACGATTGCCCTAAATTCAAAGGAAAATCTAAAGAGGACCCACAACCCCATGTGATAACATATGACTTATGGCACTCTTCAAATTCACATGTTTATAATTATATCTGTCTCTGCCCCTTTCAGAGAACCTTAACAAGTGCTACCACAAAATGTTTTATCGAGTTGCCTCGATATACCTATGCTAACTTTAGATATTTAGCGATGGCCTTCCTCGCCCACTTCCAATTGCCAGTTCGATATGAAACTGACACTCATTTTCTCACATCCCTGAAGCAAGATACTATGACTGACATTTTTTATCATATCCATGAATGGAGATGTCAATGTCACCTCATAAAATGTGATATTCTTGATGAGTTTCTAACTAAATGGTTCACAAAATCATTCATAAACAAAATTGATAGAGATATAGCAATGGGTGGATGTGTTACAGAGGACCAAGCTATTTCCCATGCTCAATATCTAGACTTAGTTTTTTCCCAATCTGGCACATTATATGAGATGTTTCCTGATGCTCCAAGACCATCTTCGCATCTGGAAGCCTCAAAGTCTCCTGATGTACCACCTGTTGATGGTGTAATTGGTTCAATGTCTCAGACTTCCACTAAGACTTGTTTGAAGGAAAAATTTGTGTCAACCACTGGTTCCAATAATCCTTTGAAAAATTCATCAAATCCTGGTAAAACCTCCAAGGTACATGGTGCTCAGTCTACCGCAGAAGATAAGGCCTCAAAAGGTAAGAAAAGCGGTAAAGGTAAAGCTAAAACCGATACCCTGAAAGAGGATCCACCCAAATCATCTATTGATGATGCTTCCAAGAAATAGCTGAAATATCCTTGCCTCATCTATGAGAAAGACCATTATACCAAGGATTGTCCCTGATGTGCTAAAGTTCACAGTTTATTGAAGCAGACTTTGGATGTTTTAAAAGAACCATTTCCATCTTAGGAGACGCAGTTGGTAGGCCAACCGCAGTCCTATACCTCCACCGGTTCCCAAGTTTTCATGATGACAAATTCATCGCCTTTTTCGATCGCTACTTGAACAAAGGACTATCAAACCCCGCAGAAGCAGATGGTGGAGAAAGTAGTCACTGATATACCTTCTACTTCCACTCCATCCAATTCTAGTTCACTTCATATTGATCATCCTAACAGTGAAACTGTAATTCAATCACCTCCCAAAGGTGTGCTTTGTAAATCATCTTATACTCTAAATGCTCGAGCTGAACAATGTTTTAATATTGTTGAAGATTCATCTCAAGCACCTTCGACAATGTCTGCTTTGGAGGTTCTCTAAACATGTCCAATGAAGTGGAAACCATTATTGTCTACTATAGGCGTCATTGATCCTATCGATTCTTGTTTAATTACCTTTTGATCTTGAAAACCATGTTCCTCATCTTCCTCATCATATTTCTTTTCTTATGCAAGCTATGATTAAAGGATATACCATCCATCGGACCGTTATTGATGAAGGTGCTTCCACCTACATCATGTTTGTTTCATGTTGGAAGGCCACTGGCTCTCCTCCTCTCAATAATTCCTCAAACACTTTGGAGGCCCTTTGATTGCAGAGGCTCCCATCCATATGGTATTCTCCCAAATTTTCCTATTATGTTGGAAGGAAAGTCTATTGAGCTAGAAGTGGAAGTTGTGGATGTGAATCTCAATTACAACCTTCTTCTTGGGCAAAGTTGGACCCATGCTATGTTTTGTGTGTTTTCTTCTTTGTTCAGGGTGCTTCGTTTTACCCACAAAGGAAAATTTGCCACCGTTGACCAACTTTCCTTTTTCTCTTCCGGTATATCAAATGATAATGTCCCGTATGTGAGAAATATCGAAATTCCTTATGACGGTGTCAGGGCAGGTCTTTTCAAAGGTTCTTCTTTAATGGGTACTTTTAATCTCCCACCTCCCAATGTCACTTTGATCAGTATAATATTTTTTTCTACAGATCCTTGGATTATTCCTACTCCTGATCAAATTGATTCATTTGGTGATTCTATGTCGTTAATTCCACTAGAAAAATCTTATAAAGAAATTATTTTCGCTGCAATGGTTGCTTCAGAAAGTCACGTTGTTTTTAGTATGAACCTAGATACTTATGTGCCATATCCTTGGCTTAGTTCATGGGATTCCTCAGATCCTTTGAACAAGACATTCCCCACAATGAGAGTATCATTGAGTTTATGTCTCTCGGTGAAAATCCTTGGAATGATCTCCATCATAATTCTTCATTTCTTCCTAGCCTCAGTGAGTTGCCTTCATGTCTTGAAGCATTTGTTTCTCATAGCCCGACACATTCACTTAAAACACCTGTTTTGGTGCATGAAGTCTTTTCTAAGGGTAATATGGGAAACATTACTATAACCATGCCTCTTGAAATGTCCATTAAGCCTGGAATTGTTGAGAATGTTAGTATTGGGGTTTCTTGTTCTCCCAATGACATCGGGGTTTACGCTAAACTTTTCAAAAAATTTAGAGATGTCCTCACATGGTCATACGAGGAAACTTCTGGTATTGATCCATCAATTTTGGTGCATGAAATACCTACCTATCCTAGTGAAAATCCTATTCGCCAATGGCTTCATCCCTTACATCCTCAGAAGGCTACTTATATTAAGATGTTTAGTCAATTAAGTGTCCTAAATTTCTTTGCATAAATTATCAACTGAGTTTCGGAAGCTAATGAAGTGTAGTGCATTGTATGTGCTTAGTTAACCCTTCTTACTTCATTTTTTTGTATTTTATATTGTTTTGGGGGTTTATGTTCTTTGATTGCTAATGATGTACAATTTGAACTATGAGAAACTGAACCTAAACCTCCTAAAGGTGAACCAAGAGCTTAAAACTAGTCAAACTCTAAGTTAGAAGAAGCAAAAACAGAGCATCTGTCCTATCTTGTCATCTATCCTAATTCATGAACCAAAAGGTGAAGTTGTAAGTCATGTTGAAATAGATACAGAGAATGAAATTAACTAAAGTACTTCTAGTTACTATAACCTTCAATTTTGAAACATAACCTCCTTGAGATGGAATTCAAGCAACTTTTGTACTTCATGATCTAGAAAAGACTAAATAAAAACATGTAGAAGGTAACAGATTAGTTTCAACCCTCATGTAAAGTGAATGTTTTAACCATTTAGTTTAGGATGGATATCAGCTTGAAATGGTGACCAAAAACATTCATTAGTACAGTGTTTTGACAACCTAAAGTAGGAAATAAATAACAACAACAGTGAGTAAACTTAATCAACAGTGCATCCCCATTACTTTCAATCTTACTCTGTTTTAGAAGAAAAGTCGTTTCCTTTATGAAATAGATTGGAGAAACAAGACTGCACAATTGAATTCTAACATTATGCTACCTATTATAACTAAAAGAAATAAAACTACAAGAAATCAACCTAAGTTGCAAAAACTGCTAAAAGCAAATGATGAAATTAAAATTGAACAAAGAGAAGAAAATAAATGAAAGGAAACCTCATTCAATGTAGGGGCCCTCTGCAACTGATTGAGTTGAGTTGCTAACTTAATTCACAATTCTCCTTAAAATGATCATCAGTCAACACACAATTTTTTATTATAAACAGGAACAAAAGGTCCAAAATTATAGAGCTGATAAGTCTAAACTTAATACATAAAAAACTTCGAACTCCCTTGGGTTCTATTCAACTGGTATTTAAAAGAAAATATTCATAACTGTTTTTTGAGGAAAATTAGCTACAGGTGGTCTACACATATTACAACCGGTTTGCATCAGGGTTTGATTAGCTACAGGGGACTTGAATTCGAACAAGGTGGTTGAACAGAACCATTGACACAGGTGGCTAATACGAGCTAATGCTTCAACAGAACTGTTGGATTTATTAATTAACCACGAAAGGGTAGACAAAGAGTCCTATTGCTTCCGGGTTTCATATGTTTGACTCCACCTTTGACTGTGGTCTTGAGCTGCCTTTTTTAACGATCTGGGCTGGGTGACTAGGATAGAATCCATGTCGAGACAATTCCAAAGATGCCCATGTGGCTGGTTTCTTCATTTGATACCTGTAACCTGCTAAACCATGGAATTAGCTACATAACACACAATTAGTTGCACAATAGGCTGCATTCCATAGATAATTTGCAAAAACCTATTAAAATAACAAAAACATAAAAGTATAACATGTCAATCATTTAATGTCCTCCTTGAGACAAAATCTATCATTTATTAGTGATGGGGATCTGTCTTTTTATGGAAAACAAGAGAAAGAAGTGAGAAAAGTTGTTAAGGAGAGAGTAATTATGAGGTTCAACATAAGCCAAAAGTTGAGAAACTATTAAAAGATGGATTTATTTATCCAATCTCGCTGACATATTGGGTGTCTAATATTGTCCCTGTTGCCAAAAAGTAGGGCATAATCTGTGTCTGTGTTAATTACCATGACATCAATCAAGCATGTCCAAAAGATAACTATCCCACTCCATTTATTGATCAGATCATTGAGGAGTGTGTTGGGAGTGATATTTTCTTATTTATGGATGGATTTTCTGGTTACAACCAGATCAACATCACACCTGCTGATCAACATATGACATCCTTTATCTATGCATGGGGCACTTTTTCCAATAAGAATCTTCCTTTTAGTTTAAAAAATGCTGGTGCTACCTTCTAGAGAGAAATGTCCTATGCGATTCATTATATTCGACACATTGCTCAACCCTACCTTGACAACCTACCAGCCCATTCTAATAAGCATCATGACCATCCCGACCACTTAAGATCCATCTTTCTACGATGTCAACACTATAACATCTACCTCAATCCGCACAAGTGTGTTTTTTGCATTGAATCTAGTTGACTCTTGCGTTTTGTTGTGTCTCGCGAATGTACCTAAATCAATCCTTTAAAAGTTGAGGCTATTGTAAACTTACCCCCTCCCCCCCACCACATTACTTCTATTGCAAATTTTGCAAGGAAAGTCTAACTTTATTCGTTGACTTGTTCCTAACTATGCTAAACTCCCCAAGGGTTTTACTCGCTTTCTTAAAAAGGGGATCCCTTTCATTTAGGATGAAGTTTCCCAGAAATCATTCTATGCTTTGAAAATCACACTTATATATTCTCCTTTACTACATCCCCCTGATTATCGACGTGATTATTTCCTATACTTGGTTTCAACTGACAATACCATTACTATGGTTGGTTCAAGATGATGACGATGACAATGAGCATGTGCTTTATTATTTAAGTTGAAATCTCCTTGACACTGAATCTTGATATGCCCATGTCAAGAAAATTGGCTTGGAAGAAGTCCATTATGTCCAATGATTTCGTCATTATATCTTTCTACGAAAAAGCATAGTGATTTCTGATGCAATCCCATGAACTATATATTGACTCATCAATTACTTGGGGGTAAATACTCTAAATCGATTTGTATCCTATAGGAGTTTGATTTGGAGTTTATTACACCCTAATCAAAGAAATCACTTTGTTTTGCTGAGTTGATATGTGCCCTTCTGTCTCCAAGCACTTCTACTAATTTTACTAAGCAGATTCCTAATGCAACATTATTTCTCATCAACACTCTTGACCCATGGTATGGAGATATTATCGTTTATATTCAAATCCAAACCTTTCAATTTAAGTTGTCTCGATCCAATCGACACCACATCCGACATCAATACCAACCATATCAAATTCTTGGTGATACATTGAACCGAGTCGATGTTGACTTTGTTCTTCGCAGATGTCTAACACTTGAAGATGTTGAACGGGTCTTGAATGAATGCCACTCTAGGGCATGTGGTGGTCAAATCTCAAGCTATGCCACTGCTCAGAAAATCCTCTGTGTAGGTTATTTCTAGCCTTCCATCTTTAAAGATTGTATTCTGGCTGTTCAGAAATGTCATGAATGTCATATTTTTAACCGCAACCAATGTGCCCCACAAGCAACCTTACACTCAGTAGTTATTATTAGCCCATTCTCTAAATGGGGCAAATACCACATGACATGTAACCCTCACTGAACTGGGGGGCATGGCTATATTATCGTTGCCATCGACTACTACACTAAATGGGTCGAGTTAATTCCCACATATAATGTTGACGGTATCACTGCTGTCAGCTCCTCTTCAACCACGTCATAGCACATTTTTCCATTCATCAAGCCATTGTAACTGACTACGGATCACATTTTCATCAGTAAATGATGGCAGAGCTAACTGCTTAGTTGGGCCTTCGTCATGATAGCTCAACTCCTTACTATCCATAGGAAAATGGCCAATTCGAAGAAATTAATAAACTTTTGATTATATGCTTCAATTCATCATTGGAAAGCAAAAAAAGGACTGGCATATGATGCTATTCGTATCTCTCCTGGCTTAGAAAACTTCTGCTAAGACGGGCACTGGATTCACGCCATTCCAGCTTGTTTATCTTTTAGAAGAAACTCTCTTGATTGAATGCAAAACCCCTTCGCTCAAATTAGTAGTCAAACTTCCTCCTAATACATCACCTGAAGAGGAGTGGTTACTCTACCTTGAGCAGCTTAAAAAGCCCTGTCACATTGCTACAATGGTAATCGATGGCTAAAAGAAACGTGTCAAATCTCATTTTGATCAAACCATTTCTCCTCTCACTTTTTCTGAAGGTGACCTAGTGCTCCTTTATGATCAGGCTAACGATATGTTAGGCATTGGAAAGTTCGAACCTATGTCGCATGGGCCATATATGATAAAAGTTGTCTTTTAAAAAGGCACCTATGAGCTAGTTGAGTATGAAGGAAATGCATTGTCAGAGCCCCAAAATGGGTTTTATTTGAAAAAGTATCATGCATGAAATTCGTGTAATTACTTTTTGTACATTAGTGTGTGAATTTATTGGTGTGCACTTTTTGATTTTTGGTGTGTTTGTTTGCTCTGCAAACATGTGTTTTTTTCTTACCTTGTGTTCCAGTCTATTTTCAAATATCGTCAAGCCATTATGTCAGTTTTGCTGATGGTGCTTGTCGTAGCATGCTGAATTTGTCTTTCACAACTTGGGCACTCTTTTCCCCTCATGGTGAGTTGATTGACTTACAAGGTATATGCCTCATTTGAACAACTAACAATATTTCCGAATGAAGTGTTGTCATAAAACTATTGTCAAAAGTAGGTGCTCTTGCCATTAGAGATTTAGTTGTCGAGATAGATTCACAACTCATTATGTTATAGTTAAGTAATCATTATTCAGTAAGAAACCCACAGATATAGCGTATGTATCTACATGTTTGATTACTCGAAAGAAATTTTTATTTTATCACATATCAACATATTCCATGCAATTTGAATATATTAATAGATGCATTAGAAAACTATGTTCTTGACAGATATTTGTGTAATTCATAAAGCCAATTATATCATTATGATACATGAACACATAAGTAGAAGATAAACCATGCATATATATATATAATATATATAATATATATATATATTATATATAATATATATATAGATATATATATATTATATATATATATATTATATATATATATATATATATATATATATATATATATATATAATATATATATATATATATATATATATATATATATATATATATATATATATATATATATATATATATAGATAGATAGATAGATATCACGTCTGTCAGAGAGTTTACATCAAAATCTCAAAAAAATAAAGTGTTTTGAGACACTTGGCTTTCAAAGCCTACAACATGTGTAAAAGAAAATAGAAAGGATATCATCCCACACAATGCTCATGATAGCATGAGATTACTCTAATTGCTCGGCCTAACAACCAACCCAGTCTTGCTGATACTCCTATAGTGTGCCTTTACCATCGCAATGGAACACCATATGTGGTGGTATACTCTACTATTGCCCAGGTAATCAGGTTGAAGTTGTGCTCCATCTATACCAAGGGGTTTTCCCCTTCCTCATAATCAGCGCCTATTATAAGATGGTCTTCTCATCATGCTATTGGAGACATGATAGCTGGTATTTCTAGTCCAACATCTGCACATTTATCAAAAGTAAAATCTCAGTTATGCTTTTACAAAAAATTCATAAAAATTGAAAAAATAAAAATAAAACAAGTTATACCTGCATCAATCCACTGTTCTCCCAGTGGCAGAGGTAGATCTGGATCCCATCTAAAATCCATGTCGGCATAAGAATAATCATCGAAAACAAGCAACTGGCAATGTATCCAACCAAAAAGCTATGGAGGGAAATGATTTTGTTAGCCCCCTCCTCCTCGAGGCATGAGCTCAATCCACCGCACTAGCCTCGGATCCTGGGGGGTAGGATCTGATACCTCTGCAAAATGGTTCCAAAACAAGGGCACCTGCTCTAGGAAGAAAGTAACCATTATTGAACTAAAACCAAATTGTTTCAGGTTCCCTCGTTTACCCTTGGTTAATTGTCTCTTCATATTTTTAAGTAATCCTCCACACCAATTGAATATTGTAGGAGTCAGAAATTATACTAGATATCAAAACTGTGACTACGAGGCTTCGTGAAGATCTTGTGTGCCAGATACATGAGCTATGGTGAATAGGATAGTTCTCAAGGGAATATTAGTGATTGTTGCTATCTTCACTTTCCCGCCTGTGGTCATCTCTGAACCTAGGCAATGCCTCATGACAAGACTACTCGCACTCTCACCTCCTCGACAAGGTCCAAAGGTTTGGACTCTCTCTCCCCTCCTAAACAATATAGTGATGAAATAAAAGTATGTTTCCTCCAACACTAGATCCTGGTCTTTGATTATGAAGAGTTCTTGATCAACATCCCATAAGATTATCAAATATAACAGTATATCCATTTGTTCTCTTAGTCATGTAGTTCTGAAGAAATTAAGAAATCCACAGTTCCTCAAAGCATGGATACATTCAGGACTTGGGCTACCTGATTGTATTCTACCTCATGGCCTTGTTCTTTCCATTCAATCACCATGGTGGTAGAAATATCCCGCATAACATCATTAAACACAAGTTAGAAACTTTTTCATGGATCAAAATAGAGAATTTTTGCTTTAAAGAGGTTTTTCCTTCAAAAAGTTCTGCCTGTGCCTGATTTTCTTAACAAAGTGGTGCCATCTCTAGGGCCTTTTGGCTTGGGAGCGATCATCATAGGTCCGATGAACAAACCTGTGATGATCACCCACGCAATTTAAAAACAAAAATCCTCCTACTGACAAGCAAAAACTGAATGAAAAAACACAAAAATACATTGAATTCCAAGAGTATAGGCAAAGATCTTACCTATTGAAGATGGATCGAGAAATGATGCACTGGATCTCCCACACTGGTCATTTTTAAAATCAAGCAAAATAGGACACAAATGCACTCTCAAAACTTACTTTGTTGAAATGGTAAAAATGTTTTTACTTATGGCCTATTTATAACTTTTGAGTTCATTTTTGTCAATATTTTATTATTATTTCTCAATATCAATGATTGATAAATTTCCTTATGTAGTCAGATGTGCTTTCTGTTGAACATGTGATTATTTTTTACTGATTTAAAATGAGATTTTGTGTTATCTCTTTTTCGGACTCGTTAAAAATAAATGAAAAACGAACCCCCCTGGAGTCATTTTTAAAATCTTTTCTGAATCTTGAAACATGAAAAGATCGTTGAGTACTTGTCATTTAAAACTCGTTAAATTAAATGAATTAACATCATATCAGTATATGTTTATCCATTTTTCTAGCTGAGATTGACTATTTATGAAAAAGTTACACCTTGGTCGATATGGTCAAGAGGTTCTCTCGACTATTGTTTTCTAACCTTTTGGGTTTGAGGGACAAATTACGAAAAGGGACATGATGGAGTTTTCTTTTTTCATCTCTTTTCAAACTCTCTAAATGTGAAAAAGATACCGAGTTATTCTTACATTGAAATCATTAAAATTTTACGATGAAAGAGTTGTCACCATGATGAGACTGAGTTTCTCCTTCCTAGGACTCATAAAACTTACTAGGATGGATTCATTTGAAGAATGAACTTACATGATGAGCATATGCTATCCCCTTCAAGATTGCGATAAAAAATAATTAGGTTACTCTCTATAAATGGCAGGGAAAAATGAAAATGAAGAATCCTTCGTATAGGCAGCATGTCACCCTTTAACATGAAACTCTTCTGCTTTCATGTCTGGTTTGGGATATCCTCACTGATTAACTTGTCCTCCCAATCGTGTTTCCAGTGTTCAAGAGAAGTCCTATCTGCAGATATTTACCTATACATTGTCTGACCCATTGTTACAGTCTTAGATATTATTCATTTCGTTACTCTTTATTCCTTGTTTTGTGTCTATGATGGGGGATTCATCATTGCCCTCCTTCGATAGGTCTCTTCCTGTTGACTTCATCTCATTATCCAGGAAGATGATTTAGAAACTCCCTTTTAGTACCTTAGAGCTTGCATGCCTTAATGGAAAGTTCTTCACATCTAATGACAGGTTTTCATCATTGTCCTTCGAGCAGATGATTCCACGAGTGTTTGACTTCAACTTCATTTTCACATTCACAAATTGTACTATCGTACCTTGAGGACCGTTGTCATCATTGGTTGTTTCTCTCATGCCTATTAGTGGCCCACATAATTGGTCAGTAATAAGGCAGTTTTCTAGCATGTTCAACTTCAACGCATTCATTCACATGTTAGAATTCATACTTTGATCGGGTTGGGATGTAGCGCATTACCCTGAGTCTTGTCTGATATGACTTAGGATGCCTAGTTTTATGTGATATTAATTATTGTACACACATTTTTTTTTATACTAATGGTTTTGACCATACCATGGGACTTTACATTTATGATGATCCTTCTATATCAGATGGTTTTTCTCATACCTCAGATCATAGATTTGCAAATTATCCTTCTCATTTGGATGGTTGCACCCATACCATGGATCCTTTCATGTAGTCCTTATCATCTAGATGGATGCATCCATACCATGGATTCATGTTCTGATATCGTATATGTATATGTATATGCATCCTTGATTTGAAGGTCTCCTTACATTATTTTTCCTCATCCTTGAAAAATCTCGTAAACCGTCTCAACCATCACTCCCCGTTCTACCTTCATGCTTTAGGGGGCATCTGTTACATAGTATTTTGTCACACCTCCTGCATTTCCCTGTGACATACCCCAAAGTGCTTGAAACATGACCATTATGCAATGTACTCATTCATATATGCAACTCAGATCATCCTTAAGACATTGATTGGAAAATGCCTTGAGCTTCTCCTGAAGGAAATAACTCTTAAACCCTAATTTGGGAATCATTGCTCTTATGAGACTAAAAACTATGATGGTCATCTATTCTATTATACTCGACCCATGATGGCATCACTATGATTACTTGTATACCCACGATGATCCCAACCATGGAATTTTCCCAAAGAGGATGAGAAGCTTCGTGATCTAGAAGCTTCTAGAGCAGCGAACTAGAGGTTGTTCGGCGTATATGAGGTCGACTTCTCCCAACTTGGTTTCTTTGTCTTATCCCTATGAGCTACCTCCTTGAGATATCAGCCTACTCCTATCTTTGGAGAGTTACTAACTCCCTTTCCCAGCCTATATATTCATCCTATCCCATTCCCAAATGGTTGGTTTATGTCTATTTGCACCCTTATTCTAAGATTGTGCCTATATACTACTCATTTGGCTTGGAGAAGGAGTGCTTGGAGAGCTTAGCTTGGACTTGGACATTCATTCAAAGAGAGCTTATCAAAATCAAGGCTTGGTTGCATGCTTCCCCTTCTTTTCTATTATTATACAACTACTAGTTCATTTTCCATTGATGTGTCTGCTTATGTATCATCTACCTTAACATTCCTTGATCAGTTAAGTAGGTTACTTTTCAATATGTTATTGGTATTTGCATGCCTTGTTGTGTCTTGATCCCTTGTGTAGGTGCATAAATGTTGCGAGCAGTAGGAATGAGCTTGTAATGCAAGTGACTCAAGATCTTTAACAAAGGACGACTTGATAGCATCAGAACAAGGTAGGTCGTCTTCTTCGTCTCTCTTTTCAATTGTAACTTAGGAAAGTGTCTAGTAGATTTTCACATAGGTTGCTAGTCCCATTCATTAGGCTAGAGGGATCTTCTTTATCCACAGAGAGGATTTACCTAATCAACACTGAGGGTTTCACTTTCTCTCTCTTTCATGTGATGGAATGTCTCATATATTAAACTTGACACTTCAGAAAGTTCATACACTTGTTTGCACCAAAGTCATGTATATATCATTCTCTATGTTTATTGCAGCCAAGGCACATTATTAAAACCCACCATTTGGGAAAATGGTCATATTTTGTTTGGGTCTCCAACTCAAAATAATGTGGTATCTAATTGGGACTTCACATCGAGAAGTTTGTTTCCTTGTTTGTGGCCTACAACACCGTCAAGAGGTTTTTGCACTAGCAGGAGAGCCAGATGACAATCTGAGACCTCGAATTATTTTTGAATCTTTCTTATCTTTAAATGGATTCTTTCCAAATCTTAACCCCAACATGTTTTCCTAAAGTTGAAAATATGAAAGTTCCCTCCAACATAATTCATGACAAAATATCGTTTCTTCTATGCTTCAGATATGAAATAAAACATGAGAGGAAACCCTACAACAAAATAGATCATGCAAATAGAGACATATCACAATAGAAAATAAAAGTGTAAAAACCCAATGAAATACTTGAATAAATGATGATTTTATTAATGAATACACATGGTGAGGAGATATTTTAGGTTTTAAACCTGTATAGAAATTACCTGCATATGAATTCTAAAACATAGAAAATAAACAATGCGAGAGCATAACACATAAAACACATACAGAGATTTCCCCTAGATCCCAAAACCGTGACTACCATCTCGATTTTTCATTAGGTTCCTTTCAATGTTATAATACATATTTATACATCCTAAAGCATCCAATACCATGGACCGAAAAACCATCACATCCAATACCATGGACCAGAAACCACCGCATCCAAAAAACATGTGTGAAAATCATGCACAAAACCATAGGTGGGTTCGGCCAACCTAACATAGGGTCCAAAACCGAAATTTTCCAGAGCGCTGCCCCAGACCCCATAAAGTGGGGTTACGGGAACACCTCAAACCCCCTATGACCCCCCCCACCCACTATACAATCGGCAGAACGAAGTGGTGCTCCCCCCCTCTAACCCCCCAGTTAACTACATGGGCTAGTTGTGGAAAGAATATAACACAACCCAACATTCTCCCACTTTTTGTTTTCTTTCCACAGGGGGCCACAAGAGAGCTTAGTCATTTTTCTAGCCCTGAAATGCCCATTGTCTCTCTACACCAAGAGAATTTCTCAGAGCTCACCGATTTTGTCAATGCATCTGCAGTATTCTTCAAAGTGTCCACCTTAAACAACAACACATTTTTGTGTTCTGTCATATCCCTCACAAAGTGATACTGAACATCAATGTACTTTGTCTTTGAATGATATGCAGGTTTCTTTACCAAGAAAATTTCACTTTGGTTGTCACAGTCTATCCTTATAGCTTCTTGTACTAGCCCCATACTTGAACACAATCTCTGCAACCAAACTGCTTCCTTACTTGCATGAGTGGTTGCCATGTATTCTACCTCTGTAGTTGACAGTGCCACTACAGATTGTTTCTTACTCATCCAACTGACTGCACCTCCAAATAGGTTAAACACATACCCACTTGTAGATCTTCTCTGATCCAGATCTCCAGCCCAGTCTGCATCAACAAAGACATGAATATCCAACACTTTGTCCAATCCTAGTCTTCCTTGGTAGCACAAGCCATAATCAGTAGTGCCATACAAATACTTGAAAACCCTCTTCACTATTGTCTAATGCTCCTTCCCTAGTTTTGACATAAACTTGCTAAATACTCCCACTGCATGTGCAATGTCTGGTCTAGTACAGACCATTGCATACATCAGGCTACTAACTGAACTTGCATATGGAACATGGGACATGTCCTCTTCCTCTTCTTGTGTCTTGGGACACTATTCAGCAAATAACCTCACATCTACAGGAACAGGAACCTTCACTGGTTTACTATCCTACATATTAAACCTCTGGAATATTGTCTCGACATAATTCCTTTGGTTTAACTAGAGCTTCCTCTTTGCCTGATCTCTTTTAATTTCCATGCCCAAAATATAGTTTGCAGCACGAAGATCTTTCATGTCGAATTTGGAGGACAATTGGGTCTTCAAATCCTGGATAACTTTTTGTCATTTCCAAACAACAACATATCATCCACATACAAGACCAGATAAATAACATGGTCACCAATTAATTTAAAATACACACAGTGATCTTCTTTACTTTTGGTGAAGCCAAGTCCCCATATAAATGTATCAAATTTCTGATACCACATCCTTGGTGACTGTTTTAACCCATATAAAGACTTCTTTAACTTACACACTAGTTCTTTCTTACCCTTCACCGCAAAGCCTTCAAGTTGCTTCATGTAGATCTCCTCTTCCAGATCCCCATAAAGAAATTTTGTCTTCACATCCATCTGTTCCACCTCAAAATCAAAACCAGTAGCAATAGATAAAAGTAATGTAATATAAGTTTCCTTGGCAATAGGAGAAAAAATATCACGAAAATCTATTCCCAACACCTGGGAATAACCTTTTGCTACCAACCGAGCTTTGTATTTCTCCATTTTTCCTTCTGTATTTGTCTTATTTTTGAACACCCATTTGCTGCCAATGGGTTTCCTTCCAGTGGACAACTCCACCAGATCCCAAGCCTCATTTTTGTGCAAATATGCCATTTCATCAACCATGGCCTCTTTCAAGAGTTTTCCATGCTCTGAATCCACTGCTTCCTCCACAGTTCTGGGATCATCATTAGTAACAGAAAAAGCAAAATTTGAATAGATTGCAGATGGACTATACCTCTATTGCTACCTTCTTTCTCGAACTAATCTTCTCACACCCAGAGTTTGTGGCTCATCACCTTCTAATTCCTCCTCTGTTGTAGAGTCTGATTCTTCCTCCTTAAGCTCAAACTCTATCTTCTCAGGTTCCTTTGGTTGGAATTCATGTTTAATAGCATCTATTACCTCTTTGAACACCACATCTCGGTTGTACACAACCGTTCCTGTGACTGCGTTCCAAGGCTTATAACCCTTTAAACCATCCTTATACCCAATAAAGATGCACTTTTCAGATTTACTATCCAACTTGGTTCGTTTCTCCTTTGGAACATGTACATATGCATCACATCCAAATACCCTCAGATGTGAAACAGAGGGTTTCTTACCTGTCCATACCTCTTGTGGAGTCTTATCCTCCAACAATGACGAAGGTGACCTATTAACGAGGTAGCATACAGTATCCACCGCCTCAGCTCAGAATTCCTATCCTAACCCGACGCCACTGAGCATGCTTCTTGCCCTTCCCATCAACGTTTTGTTCATTCTTTCTGCAACTCCATTTTGCTGAGGTGTATATGGAGTAGTCTTCTATCATGCTATACCACACTTCTTGTAGAATTCTTCAAATTCCTTACTGCAAAACTCTCCACCATTATCTGTCCTTGTTATAGGACAAATTGACCTCCTAATCAACTCAGAGGTGAAAGACAAGATGACTGAAGCAATGAACACAATTACAAGCCTAGAATCCACACTAACACCCTCTATACACTAACAACCTGCTTTATAAAGCTTGTTTAGAAGCATAAAGGAGCGTTAGTCACCCTGCTAACTCTTTTTGTTAGACCAGGGGGAGTGTTAGTGAACTTAAGTGATGTTCAAAAGGTTATGCCAGTGAATTTGCTCATAAATATCTAGATATTAAATCCCTAAATTTGTGCAAGAAAAGTAAGGAAACTCCAAAATTCAAGATATTTGGAGAAATTCTATTATGAGAATGAAGGAAAATGGGAAAAAGCTTATAAACAAGGCAGGTTCATGGTTTTTTCCCTAATGAACTCTAGATGGAGCGTGGCAGCCCTAATTTGATTGCTATATAAGCAGCAAGAGGGCTATTCCAAAAGGGATTAGAGCATTTGGAAGGATAGCCCATAGAGCTGTTGTGAACTGTCATATTATTGAAGGAGCTAGCTGAAAGAAAGAGAGAGAGAGAGAGGAAGAAGGGGTAAGGAAGGCTGATACAATGGATTGTTGTAATCACTCTTCCATTCTGAATATAGGACTGCAATTGTGTACCCTACTCCAAAGTGTCAATGATATTATGCATTTACTTTTTCATTTTGATGCTTGTTGTGTTGAGTAGATAAGTTATACATTTATACATGTTTGTTATAGATTCTTACATTAATATTCAGAACTGTATGTTGTGATTGGTTTGCTTTGTTATTTTGTGTAGGAATCATCTTGGAGCCGATTAGGAGGAGTTTTTCTTACAACACGGAGATCCCCAAGCGAATATAGAAAGAATCAAAGGTGATCCTCTTTCCATACCCTATCAATATATGTCTAATAGATGAACATGTGTGTAACAGGTAGCTTTTGCAGATAACCTCATGGTCTGTCAAAGGTCCCGAGAAGACTTGCGAGGGTAGTTTTCATCCTGTTCATTTTACCCCATAGCAGAATTGGGGACTCCACTAGGGACTATACATCTGATTCTCGTTTATCCGGAATCCTCTCATATCTTCTCTTTCTTCTATCAGCTTCCCGCTTCTTCAAATCATTTTCTGATCCACCATCTATCTTGTTGCATCCGTCAAAGTTTCATTCTCCTTAGAAATTGATCCTAAAAGCCCTCTTTTTGAGCTATTTCCCCCACTAACGCAGGCTGCTAGTCTACACAGAGCTTTATAAAGCTCTTTGACTATGCACACAGAGCATTAGTGGCCAAACTAACTCTCTGTTTACAAAGAGATAGAGTGTTAGTTACCCATTTCCATGTTTTTCAAGAGATTTTGTGGACCAAAAGGGGCGGAACTTGTCTCAGGGGCTAAAGTAAGATCTGCAACAGTATCATGCTAACAAATTTTGTGTCTTAAAAATTTATTTTTAAGAAAATGTTTTAGTTTTTCTCTCTTAAAAGTCATTTTGTTTTAAAGAAAAGTTGATAAACTGTATATCTCCTTCTATCGAAATAGTTGTAGGCTGCTTCATTTTGGTTTTCAGTAGTTGTTAGGGAATATTGAGAAAAGAAACTTTTGGTTATGCAAGTGTTGAATGGCTTTAGATCCACTGACGAATCCATGAATATGAGAAATGATACATGTGTAGAATAAGACTTGTTTGCATAAGAAATTGAAAAAAAAATTCAAAGCATTGTTCTGCATGGTTTATTGAGTCGAGAGTCTCATCATATTCATACATCAACACCATTACTGAAGACAAATAAGCAAGTACAATAAAATTTACATTAAAATCAATCAATTACTCTTTTTGAGCAAACTAACATTAGCTAGATTAGGACCTTGGGATAAGCATGTGAGTCAACTGCCAAAGATTGAAAATCAAAACTAGTGTTGTTAATGAGTGAAAACTCCTTCTACACTCATATTACCAGGACCACTCCACTCACAACAGAGCGAAATACAAGACAACATCAGACAGTGATTGAAGGTAGCCTGCCTTCTTTTACAACTCCTTTGGGCATTCTGTGTATTGGGTGTCCCTTCAGGGATTTTGGAACTAAGTCAGGGACTTAGGTATCCTGCCCACACAGCGTGTTGTCTATGACTATGTCCCCCCTAGTAATGTCTATGATTCGAGGTATCTCTAGTGGCCAAACCTTCTAGGTACTTACACAAGGTGACTGGGACGAGTTTTCCTGGTACCTAAAAGAGACATACCTACTTTGTCTTCAGTTTTTGGGAGGGTGCTCATCTTCACAAGAGTACTTGGCCCCTCAATCTGAGGTTTGGGCGAAGCTCAAAAGTAACTGTAACCGTACATTTGGCCATCCTTCTCCGTTACTCATTGAGAGACTAGGTTTCATCTCCAGTAATTGGTGTTTATCAAATGAGGTAATTTCCCTTTGTTTGCCGATTGACATATTTAGTGTATTTTTTCTTTTGAGGTACCTGAGTGCTACCGTTTTTGAGACTTTAAAGAATATCACATTAAAATCCATTTGATAAAACTTAAAAGTCATTGTGGCTACATCTGGACCTCGTTGTCAATCCAGATGATTGTTGTGGAGTACTAAAGAAGGTATGCTTTTGATAATTATTTCAGCATCTTTTCATTAGAACTTACAAACCTTTTGCATCATGAACTAGGAAAATGATAAGGAATTGTAATAAAACCTGTGAGATTAATGTGCAAGATGAAAAAACTGACAATTGTCATTTCCTTATGCAGGAAGAAGGAAAAACAAGAAACTGTTGTTCCAAAGGAAAGGACAAGGATGGGTTAACCGCTGTCCCTTTGACTGGGAACCATATGCAAACAAAGCAAAACAAATCAAAGTGAATCAGCCCTGGAAAGGAAGTGGAGATATTGGATCGCCGCAAGAAAGAAAATAGATAATTGAGGACTAACGGTTTGGCGAATCCCTCAGGATCCTTGATCCTGAGGGATCGCTGCTTTAACTATTTTTGCACCTAGACATCTCCGCCTTCACCATTATAAAGCGGGCAGCACCGTTAGCTTGAGTGGTGTTCGTGTCTGTTATTTTTTATGTAATTTCTCTTAAGATTGAAACTTTGATCATCGAGTCTCGTTGAGAACTGATTTATTGTAATTCCGCTTTATGCATTAATAAAAACTTGGTTGCTATTTCATCTCTGAGTATGGAATAACTTCAAGTGGTGTACCCTTGGAGGCTAAGGGCCCGGCCCTGGAGGACACTTGCTCTTGTACTATTACGTTTGGTTTATGCATGGTTTGCTTAATCGACGTTATTTGGTAATCTGTTGTGTTTTTTAGTTTACATCACATGCTCTGTTATGTTTAATTTATTAAGGTTTCTAAAGACATAACTATTGTATTGACTCTGCAATGTATCACTGTTCTTTTAAGTGTCAATATAATACTATCTGTCTTTACAGAATGCTGTTGCTGCTTAATTACAGAGCCTCTGTTCTGTGCACTTATTCATTGACATTACGGAATTCATCTTAGGAATTATGTTATTTGCGATTATTGGATCTATAAACAATGCTGTTCTATTTTGAAATGCAGTCGTACTCTTTCTAACTGAGATTGATAACTGGATTAGATTACTATTAAGATGTGTTGTGTGTATATATGGTTTTCAAGCACTGTTCTATAATTCATCATTAATCAGTATTGTTCCATTTTGGTGTGTTGTTCAATCCTTCCTTAAGAGTGAAGGATTTCCATTTGATTCCTGTAGGTCACGATTAGTGCATTTGATCTTATAGACTAAGGTGTGACTACTTGCTAGATTTAGTTGCTGTTATAGTTTCTTGTTTGCTGTTCCATTTCAGGTTTGTTGTTCTATTTCTTAATTGCTGTTCCATTTCTTATCTACCGTTTCATTTCCTGTCATTTGTTATTTCGGTGTGAAGAACGATCTTAGGCTATAGTGAGCATTGAAATCAACTGCCTGGCTCCCAGATCCATGATCTGTTCTCTGATTTCCTCTAGTTCCATCAGTTTACAAAGGGATGAGTTACTGCTACTGAACCCTTGACTGATAAATTGCTTAGTTTTTTGAATGTGAGGTTTAATCTTTTGAAGTAGTTAGTTGTAAACAAGCATCTGTTTACTCTTGTATTTTTTAGCACTGTACTACTAGCATTACTCTGGCAAATGATAGCCTCGGACTGAGACACTCTTTGAAATAATAAAATGTTCTTGGATTGACATATTAATGTGAGGTAATTAGAGGTGAAAGAGACCATTTTTATAGCTTGACAATTGTTAGGACTTCCTCCACTCACTATGGAGATCTGTTGAGTTCCATTGACTCGGATTGCTCATCTTCGAGGAATCAATCTCCTAAATCGCACACAGGGTCTATGTGGATGACCGATGATTCTGATTTCCAGAGGAGTTCTTTACGGAAGTATTTCTTCCTCATTTTAACACTCCACTTATAGATCTGTTGGAACCTATCATTACTCCCACAGTAACAATACTTCCTTCTTTAGTAGGTGGAAATTTCCCATCTATCTAGTCAGCGCCTCAAGGGTTGTGGAATTATAGAGAGACTATTGGTCCTCTACCACTTCCCCAATCGATGGTCATCATAACATCGGTGATGTGAAACCCTACTATCCCATTCATCCCAGGTACTTCAACTCACATAACGCCGTCTACAAGTGGAACCCAGCAGATGCCAGGCTCCACTCCCATGGTGCCACAAAGCATACTGTCGACTAGTGCCACACATAGTGCTCCATATAACACTCAATGTGGCACCATGGGCGTGGTTCTAGTTTACCAGCACCAAGGTTGGCCACCAATGTATAGTTCCAATCCCCATATTCAAATATCTGGGGCAGTTCCCAATATGCACATGCCGACAGGGAATGTCACAGTTCCCCCACCATTCTTAGGCATGCATGGATAGTCACTGATTGATATGAGTGTTCCCTCTGTCAATCAAAGCCATATGATTAGTTTTGTGTGGGTTGGGAATCCACAAGGGATTCCTACCCAATCCATGGGGGCGCCCTACTCACAAGCTCAAATGAGTCAAGGGAGCACCACTTATACTAGGGGCAACTTCATACCCCAGTATCAAAATCCTCATGGAAATCCCATCTACAACATTGTAACCCAAAGCAACTGTTACACCACGTAGCCCATGTACACCATGGGGAACCAAACGATGGGAGGAGCAAAGAGCTCCTCAAGTCATCTGTCATCACCATGGTCCGAGTCAGGGGCACCCAACAATTTTCCTTTTTTGGCAACATTGGATGTTCCCGGCTTATACAAGTTCACAAACGACCCCATCTACCACAACTTATAATGGCGACCGATCCCGCCTAAAATACCGATGGACATTCCTAAGTTCGATGGAAAACAAGGGGAGGATTCAGGCACTCATGTCACCACCTACCATCTCTGGTGTGTTTCTAACTCTATGGTGGATGATAATGTCTGGTTATGTCCTTTTCCCCACGCCCTTACTGGCAATGCTGCAAAGTAGTATATTGAGTTACCATGCACGTCAGTGAATACCTTTGACGCTTTAGCAATGGAGTTCCTAAAGCACTTTCAGTTACCTATCCATTATGAGATAGGGACAGAGCTCCTTACTTCGTTTCGTCAAGATACCACCACCCACATCTCTGATCGAATCCATGAATGGAGACGTAGGCGGAGGTTAGTCAAACCTCCCATCCTTGATTTTCCCTTAACAGACTGGTTTTGTAAGTCGTTACTCCCACAAATCGCTAGAGATGTCGTTCTAAGTGGAGCGGTCATAGAGGACCAATCCATACATCGCGCCCAACACTTAGATTTGATTTATTCACAGTCTGGCACTCTCTACAACATTATCCCCTATGCTCCCAGTAACCCCAATCCTCCCACCACTCAGCACCCTGGGGTGCACGCTGAAGGGATCGTCGATGCAACCTCTATGGTCGCTGTAAAACAACTCAGTGGTTCCATTGCCAAGATGGCAGTGGAGCCCTCTACCAAAGCAAATACTCTTCCTACCACTGTAGTTAATTCTATTCAGTCTACACAGAAATATGGTAGTAAGAACAAGAAGAATAAGAACAAGACTGATCCTTCAGAGGAGCAATCATCTAAGCAACCCAACCTGAAATACAAGGTCAATGCACCTACTGATGTGGAAAAGGATAAAGGCACCAACTATTCGTGCAAACTTTGTCTTGAAGAACACGTAACCTAGTGTTGTTCGCATCTTCAAGAATGCACGGATTATCTTGCCAAGAAATATTCTGGTAAGGCACCTACTATCCTTAGAAATCCTTTTCCTACTCAATAGTAGCAAAATCTCATTGCCAAACAACCACCACCCACATCAGGGGGCAGCGACGGTTTGTAACATCCTTTAGTTGGTGAAGGAAGTTCTACCGTTTACACATTTGAAACGGTAGATCTATCCACAAGAGCCAAATATTATGGAGCTCCTGTCACTCTCATAACAGAACCATCCATAGGTCAAAACCCATCGCTGCCCAATGATTTGCATATGGAAAGGCTAGTTGAGGACTTTGTAATTCAACCCCCCAAGGGGGCACTTTTATGCACAATGCACAAAACATCTGCACGTGCCGCCCAACACTACAACATTATAGAGGATTTGGCATAAGCATTATCGGCTATGTCAGTGCTCGAAGTCTTACAAACATGCCCCAGCCAAAGGAAAGCTTTGCTTTCAGCTATTGGGGTATTGAACCTACAGATTCCATGCTTGCTATTTTCGACATGGACAAGTGTAAACCTCCCCTTTCCCACTAGCTTGCACTTCAGGTGCATATCACTTCGAAAGATAAAGGTATACACTGAATTGTCATCGACGAAGGTGCTTCAACATGCATCATGTCAGCTTCATGTTGGGTCACCTTGCATTCCCCAATCCTCTCCCTGTCGTCGAACTCCCTTAAAGCTTTCAACAGCCAAACCTTTGTCCCAAAAGGATACTTAGCTAGTTTTCCCATCACTTTGGCTGGGAAAATACTAACAGTGGATATAGAAGTCGTGGACAAGAGACTCGACTATAATATGTTGCTGGTTCGTAGTTGGTCATACGCCATAATGGTCGTCATATCTACTATCTTTTGTATCATCCAATTTCCATTGGATGGAAAGGTTGTTATAGTAGATCAGTTGTCTTTCTACACCACTAATTATTCACCATTACCAAGTGGCTCCGTACCCCTAGTAGGAGGTGGAATTGACAGTTACATCAGTTTAGGTACCAGTCTACTGAAGGCTTCTTCCCTCATGGGTTGTTTCCCTCTTCAGCCATTGCAGGTTTCACAGATGGTCAATATTCTTTCATCTACTCCTCATGAACATACCGATCCATGGATCCTACTGGCTCCTTCAGACATTGACACATATGGAGAGAAAATGTTGCTGTCACCAGCTGAATCGGCCTACCAAGCCATTCAATTTGCATCCAAATCTCTAGTCACTTTGGTTTTGGCCAACGGTACCACTACCCCTCCCATAACCACTCTTTCTTTTGATCCACTCAATCAAGTCCTACCGATGGACGAACCTATTAGAGAGATCACGAGGTTAGAAGATTGACCTTCGGAGAATTTGCACCATCATGTTTCGATATCTGATTCGGACATGATGCCTCTTCAAATCCTGTCACCTGACGCACATGAAATCATTTCCTCACCGTATACGACTATCCAACTTTTGGATTCGGAAGGAAACAGGGGCAATATTTCACAAACATTGCTCCCTGATATTTCTATCATGACAGGCATCGTAGAAAACATATAGAGTGGAGCCAATCACAATCCTGAGGAAATTATGAGCTTCACCTACCCATTTAGGGACTTCCACGATGTTTTTCCTTGGTCTTATGAGGAAATGCATTGCATAGACCCTTCTAATGTCAAGCATGAGATCGAGAAAGATCGAGCATTCTTTTTATGGTATTTTTCTTGCTCGTTAATTCGAAAAAGCTTGAGTCTTCTTCTTTGGGCTCGTTAAACTACTACAAAGATGGATAGAGCACTATTAGGGATATTTTATTGCTCTTTAAAAAATACAAACATCCCCAAGTTTTCATTGTTAACCTCATTAAAATCTATCTAACTATGGCAGAGCACTTTTGGAGACATTTTATTGCTCTTTAAAAAATATAAACATCTCCGCGTTTTTGTAGTAGGGCTCGTTAAACATCCATACCACAATCGGTAAAGCACTTTTAGGGATATTTTATCACTTTTCAAACAATACAAACATCCCTAGTTTTTCATCATTTGCACTAGTTAAATATATGCAAATGATGCCCTGAGCACCTCTTTTTTTATCTTGTTCCAGCTCATAAACTGAAAAAGACCAATGGAGCATCCTTTTTAGGCACTTTTTTCTCACTCTTTAAACTGAAAAAATCCTGAGATGTGTCTTGCTACTCATTAAACATGCTAAAGATGACCCGAGAATTATTTTAGGTACTTTTTTCTTGCTCGTTAAAAAATGAAAATCCCGAGTTTTTGTTACTGAGCTTATTAAAGTGTCACGACAAAACACGAGTTTAGTCCATTGCCTCCTACTCTAACAAAATGAGGTTGACATCTATTGGGAAAAGGTTTCTCTTTATCTGGGTTCAATAGATTAAAATACAAAAAAGTAACCGATACGGGTATACTATTAAACTTTTGTCACACCTGGTTAACAACTATGACAAAGGGACCACCATGGAGTCTCTCTTTACGATCTTTTCATCCTCTCTAAATATGAAAAGACCAACGCGTTGTCTCGTATGGACTCTTTAAATACACAGATAAGATATAGAGTCGTTCTTTTACAATACTTTTCAGGCTCTTAAAATATGAAAAAATCAACGAGTTTACCTATCTGGACTCATTAAAATAATTACATAGGGAAAAGAGTTGTTCTTTTTGCAATCTTTTTTAGGCTCTTTAAACATGAAAATATCGATGAATTTACCCATCAGGACTCATTAAAAAATCAGACAGGGAAAAGTGGACAATACAACTATATCCTGTATTTGGAAGCATGATTTGGCAGCATTCATTCCCTTGAACATGGCACTCCCTCAGATGAACTGACATTTTGATAGCCTCTCAGTATGAACCCTGCCAACCTATGAGTTTTTAGCCTATATACCCTAATGTAATTTTATCTCCATATCTTAAACACTCTGTAGTGTTCATAAGTCTAGTGTTATCTAGTTAAAACCACTGTCGTTCCTTCTATTGTTCAAGGGTTCCAATTTATTTCATCTATCAACCAATCCTAGATATCCTTTCATCATGCCCTCCATTGTTTAGACCCAAAATCTCAAAAGATTCTTCAAAAAACAAAATAATCCTTGTCTAGTTTCATCTCGACTGATGTAGGACGCGTCATTGCCTACCTTTCAACAGGTTTCTTCCTATCGACTTCAACACTCCATCTAGGAAGATAACCCAAAAACACATTCAATGCCTTGGTGCTTCCAAGCATTAGTGGCAGGTTACCTTATGTTTGATCACAAGTTTTCATTATTGGCTCCTGGTTAAGCGATTCTATGAGTGTTCGACGAAGAAAAAACTTTGACACTCATTAGTTTGCACTGTGCATCTTGGATACCATCACCATTATCGGTGGCCTTCCTTGCATCTGTTAACAGTCTCCATTATTGGCTGGTAATCAGATGATTTCGTGCATGTTCGACGTCAACTCATATTATCACATGTACCGATCTATGCTATTCGATGAAGCAGGAATCAAGACCTTGGGTAGAGGCTTGCATCATTCAACCTTGTTTCCTCTCCCAAGCTGTGATAATATTCTTTGGAGATGGCTATTTCAGAATGATCTATTATGTCACTAGATCTGCCCTATGCCATATTGGCGACTAGCATTGTTATATCTTCGAGGATAAAATCACTCTAACATAGCTACTGATCATGGGAATGCTCGAATCAGGACATGATTTTAGCAATTTATATATATGTATCTTTGTTGTATCCGGTTTCCCTTATTGCCTGAAACTTCTCTCTCTCTCTACAAAGATTTTGACAGAAAATTATAGTGTTTTTTCAGAAAGTATTTCAGCCATCGTCTCTACCTTTGATCTCATAATTTAGGGGGAATTTGTTATAGAAAAAATTGACCTCCTAATCAACTCAGAGGTGAAAGACAAGATGACTGAAGTAATGACCATAATTGCAAGCCTAGAATCCACACTAACGCCCTCTATACACTGACAACCTGCTTTATAAAGCTTCCTTACAAGCATAAAGGAGCGTTAGTCACTCAACAACCTCTTGTTGTTAGACCAGGGGGAGCATTAGTGAACTTAAGTGATGTTCAAAAGGTTATGCCAATGAATCTACTCATAAATATCTAGATATTAAATCCCTAAATTTGTGCAAGAAAAGCAAGGAAAATCCAAAAATCAAGACATTTGGAGAAATTCTATTCTGAGAATGAAGGCAAATGGGAAAAATCTTGTAAATAGGGCAGGTTCATGGTATTTTCCCTAATGAACTCTAGATGGAGCTTGGTAGCCCTAATTCGATTGCTATATAAGCAGCGAGAGGGCCATTGCAAAAGGGATCAGAGCATTTGGAAGGATAGCCCATAGAGCTATTGTGAATTGTCATGTTCTTGAAGGAGCTAGCTGAAAGAAGGAGAGAGAGAGAGAGGAAGAAGGGGTAAGGAAGGCTGATACAATGGATTGTTGTAATCATTCTTCCATTCTGAATATAGGGTTGCAGTTGTGTTCCATACTACAAAGTGTCGGTGATATAGTGCATTTATTTGTTCATTCTGATGCTTGTTGTGTTGAGTAAATAAGTTATACATTTATACATATTTGTTACAGATTCTTACATTAATTGTCAGAAGTGTATGTTGTGATTGGTTTTCTTTGTTCTTTTGTGCAAGAATTGTCTTGGAGCCAGTTAGGAGGAGTTCTTCTTACCACACAGAGATCCCCAAGAGAATCTAGAAAGAACCAAAGGTGATCCTCTTTCCATACACTGTTAATATATGTCTGATGGATGAACATGTGTGTAACATGTAGCTTTTGTAGATAACCATACGATCTATCAAAGGTTCCAGGAAGACTTTTGAGGGTAGTTTCCATCCCATGCATTTTACCCCATAGCAGTGCTCAACACCTTTATCTTCTTCTCTGTCTTGTTTTCCACTAGAGCCTTAAATTCTTTAAACTTGTCAAAGACTTTAGATTTTTTCTTAAGGAAATATATCGATGTATTCCTTGAGAAGTCATCTATAAATGATACATAGTACATAGACTTCCCTAGTGATGGAACCTTCACAGGTCCAAACACATCACTGTGCACAAGCTCTAATATATGTTTCGCCTTCTTACCACTAGAGGGGAAACTCACCCGATTCTGCTTCCCGTATACACAATTTTCACAGAAATCAAAATCCACAGAGCTCTTACTCATACATTCTACCATAAATTTACCATAAAGTATTCAAAGGCGCTTCTCTCCAATATGTCCAAGCCTTTGATGCCACAACATTGTCTTTTCTCCAGAGACCACTAGATTTTCTACTTCACTTTCAGGAACCACGGAACTATTGTACCCATCAACAACAATGCTACCTTGCAGCTTGTACAGAGTTCCAATCTAAACTCCCGCATCAATACCAGTTCTCCCCAAACCATCTTACAGGTATCCTTCTCGAACACTGTTTTTACACCTGCATCATCCAGCTTGCTAACAGAAATCAGATTTCTGGCTAATGCAGAATATGCAAAACACCTGGAAGTGTTCTAACCCTTCCACCTTGTAGCTTCAACTTTACTTTTCCATGACCAATGATTCTATCCTTCCTGTCATCCCCCAAGAAGACATCACCACCATCATATTTCTCATACTCATAGAACCACTCTCAATGGGGAGTGAAGTGAAAGGATGCACCTGAATTAATCAACCATGCCTCATGATCTACATGTGTACTTGAAGAAGCGAAGTACACATCCCCACCTTCATCTGAGGTGGTCTTCATCTCTGCAGAAGGAGCCTCATCAGATCCCCTTCCTTTGTCAGAAGATTTGGATTTACAGTCCCTTTTGAAGTGGCCTTCCTTTCCGCATTTCCAAAACACCACCTTACAAGTTTTCCTGGAGATTTATATCTCCCTCTAGATTTAGATCTCCCACTCGATGACTTATTTTTTTTTCTATTCTAGGACCGTCCTCGTATAGACAAGGCATCACCATTTTGGCTCTCCATATTTCTCCATCTCATCTCCTCCGTCGGACTATTTCTTCAAACTACAAGGCAGTTGCATTGCTACCTATTGTAATAACCAGACTATCCCATGAATCTGGTAGAGAACACAACAAACTGATGCACTTATCTTCATTTGAAATTTTAATATCAACAGATGTTAACTGACTTAGCATAATATTAAATGCATTCAGATGCTCTATCAACAAGTCTCCATCTTTCATCCTTAGGTTATACAACTTTTTTCCACGGGAACAGTCTATTCACTAGAGACTTAGATTGGTACAAAGTCCCTAACTTGTCCCACAAAGCCTTTGATGTAGCTTCCCCTGATACATTCAACAATACTAAATCTGAGACACATAATCGTATTGTGCTCTTTGCCTTCCAATCCAACTTCCTCCATTCTTCATCGGACACTCACGTTGGTTTAATACCCAGATCTACCATGATCCACTGATCTTTATACACCAACAGATCCTCCATCTTGAGTTTTCACAACTCAAAACTCTGATCATTAAATTTCTTGATCTCTATCTTTCCATTGTTCACCATCTTCTTTCACCACCAGAATCAATCTTGCAGATCTCCCCTTGAACAGGGTCTACCACAGGCCCGAGCGAGACCCCTTAGCAATGAAGGCATCCCCTTGAAGCCAAATCTACCCCAATACCAAATGTAGGTTTTAACCTCATATAGAAATTACCTGCATATGAATTCTAAAACACAAAAAGTAAACAATGCAAGAGCATAGCACATAAAACACATATACACATAGATTTCCCCTGGATCCCAAAACTGGGACTACCAGCTTGATTTTTCATTATGTTCCTTTCAATGTTATAATACATATTTATACATGTCGAAGCATCCAATACCATGGACCAAAAATCCATCGCATCCAATACCATGGATCGAAAACCATCGTGTCCAAAAAAACATGTGCAAAAATCATGCACAAAACCATAGGTGGGTCCACCCAACCTAACATAGGGTCCAAAACCAAAATTTTCTGGGGCATGCCCTGAATCCCATAAAGTGGGGTTACGAGTACACCTCAAACAACTTCTGACCCCCCCGCCGCTACACAATCGGCGCAACGAAGGGGGGCTCTACTACCCCTCTAACCCCCATTTAACTACGTGGGCTAGTCGTGGAAAGAATATAACACAACCCAACATAAATTACAAAATGTGTATGTAGTTCCCCCACCGTGGGATGGTTCCTTTTCTTCTCCTTGTGGTTCAACAACTTGTCTCTCTCTCTCAGTTTGCAATGGGTGTAAAACAAAAAAGGGTGCTTGAACTCAAGTCGGAGCTCAATTTCTATGAAGATGAAAATGGTCATGATGAAGAATGGAGAGAAAACCCTCTATTTATAACAAAATATTGAGCTAAATTAGGAATTAGAAAATAATAAAATATTGACTAAATCAAAATCTAGTCATTGTGAATACTTTATTATATTTTTGAGAGGGAAAAGATATTAAAAATTGTCAAATATATTTATTTAGAAAGTAGTTGAAGTAATTAATAAGTAAAAATGATTTATTAATCACTTTCTGAGAACTAAGAAAAATATGAATTTGAAATAATTATTATATAATTATTTAACAATTATGTCAACACAAAAATATGGAATAAATAAGGAATAATAGATAAATAATGAGTTATTTAAATATTCCAAGATGATTAAGTTAAAAGTCATGAGAATTAATTGTCAAATAATTATTTAATAATTACTTTTAGCAAATATTATATAAATAACAGTTTATTTAATTATTTGTGTGGGGTCTTTGGGTTTTAATGAGAAATAATTTAGGAAAAATGGTCTACTAAATTATTTTCTATAGGGAAAGTGGGTTTAACCATGGCAAACTCATACTAAATGGTGTATTTCGATGAACCTAGTAAGAAATGGCTAAGTGAACATTTTTGGATGATAACAGTGAGGATACTACTTGCAGGTTGTTCATCCTTACATTCAAAGCACACATTAAACAATGGTGTTATACATTGTTGAACCCCTCCATTCACTCTTTAGAACATCTTATTAAGGAGATTCAATACACCTTTGACAGGTATGATTATGATGATTATAAGAAAATCATTCATCTCAAAAAAGTACACGATGAACCTCTTGACGATTTTCATGATTATTTCATTCAATTCTTTTATGAATTCTCTGAGGATGTTATTGATTGGAATTTTAAGAAAGAGAAGATTGAGTATCTTGTTCATATTTCTTTGAATCCTTCTAAATATGAACCGTTTGATACTCTCCCAACATTTCTTGGTTATGGAGCTCTCAAATATGTGCAAGAAGAAGTTGTTATTCTATGTGACTCTTCTTCTTCTTGTCATTATTTGTTAAATCAAATAGGATCCATGCACAGAAGTTGAGTTTGGAGAACTTAAAAGTAAATATATTGATCGACCACCATCTTCTCCCATCCTAGATATTCAAAATTTTAAGGCAAACTTCAATTTCGAATCTGATCTAATTAGTGATATTCTTTCCTTCCATTCTCCATCGATTATTTCTTGTGATCCTAATGATCTTGAGTTGTCACATCAACTTGTTACAACTTCTTGTTTTGATTCTCAGTAGGATCAATTCCAAGATGGAGTTGTTGATGACCAACAAACTGGTGATATCTTTCATAATGAATATGTGTGGGATTCTGATTTGAACAAGTATTTGTGATGAAGGATGACTTTTTTACTAATCATTCAAATTCTCCCTCACCTCTTACCCATTATCCTGACATTTTCCATGAGCCTATCGCAAATGTCACTTTTTTTGTGAGCCAATATTTGATAATTTCAATTACGATTGCATTCAAGAACGATGGAATGTTAGTTTGACATCATAGCAAGGTGAGGAAAAAACCTCTCTATATAATCTAGCTCATCCTATATTTTCTTAGTCCAAAGAAACAGAGAATGAAATTTCTAGTTTTCAATTAACCCCTCTCTTTGATTCATCATATCATGAGGAATACTTTCTTCCTAAGAAACAAAATTATGGTCATGGTTGTCTTAGTAATTTTATCGATTCATCTAATAATGAATCTTGGCCTTTAGTTGTCGATTATTCCAAGTTGTCGACCTTTGATGATCTATCTTCAGATATCTGAGAACCATGTCAATTTGTCGAGACACTTCAACCTATGATGATGGTTATGTCAGGCTCTCGCGACCTTGACTATGTTCCAAGTATGATCAAATTCACACTATTTCTTGGGAGAATCCCCATCATATGGCCTTAGTTGAAATTCAACCTATCTTTCAGCCTCATGATCCTTCACTGGTTTTACATGATCCTATTTCTCAATGGTTGGAGGAATCATAATTGGAAAACTGTTTACAAAAAACAAGTTTATATCTTTCTTTATGTTTTCCAAGTTTGAAATTTTGAATAAATACTTTGATATGAGATTTTGTCAAGATGTGTGTAAATATCATGATGCATCAATAGAATATTTAGGATATTTCTTATTATATTTTTCTCCTTACATTTTTTGTCTTCGAGTTCCGCAAGTTTATCTTTCTGGTAATGTGTTGTTCCTAATGATCTTTCTTGTTTTTTATCTTCTCTTTGTTATAGATTAAGAAATACTTCATTGGTTGTGTTGAAGGTTTCGTTTTACATATTTTATGTAGAATTTTCACAATTACGGACAAAGGTGAATTACATGAAGTTTTCCTTAGAGAAATTAGAGTATGGGAAATAATCCTACCTTGAATCTGTTGCAAGCATTCCTTTCCTCCTCACTTGCAAGTTCCAATTCTAGATCCAAACGCTATAACTAGAACCTACACATATGACTAAAACAAGAAAAGGATCCACAATATCTATGTAGCATAGTGTAAAACCTTTATTCAATGAATCAACATGGCACTAAAATACATGTATGAAAACATAAAACAACAAATATATGAAAACAACACGCTCATTGTATTGGTAAATATAGGAGAAAGTTTACAACCATAAATATAAGTTGATCTGTAGATGTCTCCCCAAGTTGGCATCTCCTTCCTTTTCACAAAGCGCACCTAAAAAGCTACCCTAATCCATGCAAGTGATGACTATTTAGGTTCAAACCATCAACATGAGGGCACTATCAATCTCTAAAAGCCAATCCTAATGCTATGGATGGCAATAAAATTGTAGGAGGTGTGGTAGTTTATAATTTACCATTATGGTCTTGAGATCCACATATGATGGTAGGATGAGCTTAAGGGATAAGAGGTGAAGTGTCCAAGAAAGGATCAGATATGATTCAAGCTCTGTATCCATGGTAAATATTTAAAACAACCTTGGAAGTTTCTAGAAGAGGAAGCTTCAAACTATTTTTTATTTTTCTTGATTTCTAGAATCAGCGCATCTGCAGAAGGGAACAATAGTTGCTGACCAATGTAGTTGGACAAGCATCTAACAAGCATTGAATACAAGTGGCCAAGGAAGCAACATGCATTAGAGCTAAAAATAGTGCTTTTGAGCAATTCTCCCTAGAAACTCAAACTTTTTGGCGAGGTGATGCTTAGGGCTTTGTGAAAGGAATGTTGACAACATGTTAAAAAATATCGATTGATCTAGTTTTCATGCCTATTAACCAGATGTTTCAAAATGGCCTATAATATATTACCCCCTAAAGTACAAAGTTAGAAGTGGTAGCTAATGAATGAATTTATTTACCTTGTGACAACTCTGAATCAAGAACAACTAATTGAGAGAATCATCTATTACAATACATATTATCATCATGATATCATTGTTGTGGGAGGCACATCCATGCTCAAAATATAAGCTAACATTACATGTATGATGATCATAGCCAACATAATTTGTAATCTTGTATTAATCATGAAATCACAACCTAGGTGGATGAAACTAGATTCAGGGTCTTCTATCTCATTCACATGATCATCCAATGTAACAGCACTAAGTAAAACTAAAATTAATGTCTTAATGGAAAAAAAATACTTACAATGAACTTACCTCTATTACCTGTACTTATAGTCTTCCAAGTGATCACAAGATTTTGGGGACGACTCTTCGACCAACCGTAGGCTCAATTGTGCAGGATTCTGCTACAATTGGCCACCCCCGAGCCCTCAATCAACGACTATTGTCCGTGCTCTTAAGTCTTAGTATACCATTCTCCCAAGAGAATGAAAGATAGAATCTCGGAATGATGGAATGCAAGCATGCCTCTCATCTTCCTCACCATCTATTAAATAGAACAACATTGGATGGGGAACCACATGCACACACTCCACGTGTCTACATGCAACTTGATTTTTTTAGCTTTCTTGTTTTATTTCTTTACTTTTCTTTTGATTTTTAGCTTTACTGATTCTTTTTATTGTTTTCTTTGTTTTATTACTATTTATTCTTATTTAGAGCTTTAGTGTAGTTATTACTATTTTTATTATTTTTATTTATTTTCTTGTATATTTTTAAATATTATTTATGATTTATTATTTTTATTCTTTATTATTAAGTGATTATTATTTATTATTTATATTATTATATATTATTATTATTTATTTGGATTTTTATTATATTATTATATTATTATATTTGGTTTCTATGCTTACACTCTGCTTTTAAAAACATTAGTGCTCGTCAACGAAGATTCGGGGCCTTATTGCATGGAGCATAATAGGGTTCCCTTACACTCTAGATATGCCTGAAAAGAAATGCTTGTAGACTGCAATATTTAATCTTTGTATGACAAATTATGCATTCCATACAGATAATGCATACGTAACTCTGGAGAATGTGAGGGGCGAAATGTGTCAAACCGTGTTATTAGCTCTCCTACGAGGGGTCTAGTATTTGCATTTCTGTGGATCCCGATCTGGATTCTACATCTGGATCCACCCATGGCCTGAAAACCTTAAATTGCCTAAAAAATAGCCATCTGAGCTTTTCATAGCAGTATGCATTTCTGAGTTTGATAGAGCAAGGAGTGAAATATATTTGGCGATCAGATTTCTTAATGTTTACAATTCATGGATTGGTATTTGACAAATTTAATCAAATATATTTATTTGTTTTATCTGTTGTTTCTTTGTATCTGGATCCTCGCTTTATATAAAATATGGTGGATCCGTATCCGTTTTCATGTAACTTGGGTCTCAAATGAAAAATTTGTCAATCTTCAATTCTAACATTTAGAACCCAGCAGAAATTGCAAAAGGAGAGGGATAAATTTCACTATTAGATTGTGTTAGATAAAATTTAGAAACAATCTAGAAATGAAATATCAGCCAGAGTAGGGTTGGGTCAAACCCTAGCTTTTAGGATTTTACCAATTCTGATTATTCTTTTTGTAGTTTAATTTCCAGAATTAATAAATACTTTAAATCAACTGACAAACATTAATTTCCAGTCATGAGGACTATTCATGACCAGTTTCTTCATGGGCCTTAACTGGTTAAAAGGCATCCACTTTGTAGATAATATACTTTCCATAGGATTGATGGTAATCTTGTAATAGGAAAAAGATTATTTCGTCAAGAGACTCGAAGCACTTCTTCGACTTTTGGTGGATATTGAACCACATCTCCGTGATTGATAGAATCTAGATCATTAGTACTCCTTATCTTGCATTCAATGATCATTTGAAAGGTGAATTAGTTGATGGATTGAATCATCTAGTGACTCAGATCACATTGCGGTTTTTCTTTAATTAGCTATCCAATTTGGTACCTAAGGACAGATATATTCTTAGCAATAAGCTACAACAATCATATTCTTGACAGCAGAATAATGTTAGTATAACTTAAATTCTAGTGCATTCATTAGTTCCTCATTGCTTTCTCATGCATATTCTTGGTTCTCTGTTCACATTAATATCTCATTATATGGTATGACATAATTAAGATATACTTTTATGATTCAGTAACTCATTGGAAAAGTATGTAATCCTATAATCTTGATATGGTATACTGGCATGCTGGTGTAACTACTCACCACTGGTTCACTTTACAAACACAGTTTAAATAGCACTTACCTTTAGTGATCATTTTTCACCTACATCTATGGTTCAGTCTGATCTAAAAAAACAGAAATAACATTCTCTGAATGTTGAATTATTTGTTCGATTACTGCCCTTTAGCACTAGCAGTTGCTTGGCATTTCTCTGGTCCATTATTGCAAGAACACAACTCTCTCAATATGATCTTCTAGTAAATTTAATTTTGCATTGCAATCGCCATTCAAATTACATGTATCTTCTCATTTACTACTCATATCATTTGTATATTGAACAACATCAAGCTGCATGATGGTATATTTAGTCTCAGTGGCAAAACATACAGATTTGGATTAAAGTTCATATGTTGAGTATAATGTTACATGACGTTCGTAATGGTTAAAGTCGTCTAAAGAGAAAGAGAAATGGGAAGAAGAAACTTGAATTTTTTTTAACTAATGATAGTTCACGTGATTATGGCCAGCTTGGGTCAAATATTTAAGGTCATAAAGAAGAAATATCACAACAAAGATAATAAATTAGTAAGAAGAAACAACCTATTTTGGAGCATAAAAGAAGAGTATTGGGGTATTTTGAACATAATGGAAGAATTTGGTAGTTTGGTATTCTAAAGGTATCACTGTAAGGTCTATCTAAGGATGATGTACCTAAAGAAGAAATATTGGCAATCAACCAATGAAGTTGAATAATTATGGTAATAATTTTACGGAACTTGGACGGCATGGGAAAGGAAAAGTGTGTACATGACAACATCTATAACAATTTTCCCTCTAATGGGAGAGCCACATTGTAAAGTTTTCCATAGGTGACTCACTATATGAATGAATTATGGACAACAAGACGTATGGTCAAGTAATTTTATTATGTGATAAGCAGATTACATATATCTTATTGAATTTATTTTTCAGGTATTACCCAAGTTGGGAAGAGTAATGTATGAAGTTACATGATGACCAAGTAATGATAAACTTGGAAGATATAGGAAGGAATGTTGCAAGAAATGTTATAGGGATACCGTGAGAAAGATTGTGTACATAGTGACAAAGAAGTAAAGTCAATTAATAGAGGACTTTCCATAACATTAAAAGAGACGAACTCGACGAGATAAGATTTCTTTGGATGAGATGCTGATTGTTAAATAAGTCAACATCGATCATATTCAATTGCATATAGCGGTAGTGGAATCAATAATCCAAAGGGTACATGGATGTAAAATCAAGGGATTTTAATTTTGAGATAGATGAATTAAATAATGATGGTATCACTAGTAATGAATTTCACCAAAATTTCCTTTGGGAAGGAAGAATATATGACGAGGAATTAAGACTCAAGATGGTAATTATGAAATTTAATGATGTACTTAGAAGATTATACCATTGGTGTAAGTGATCAACTACCTAGTAGAAAGAAGTCAAAATGATTATTGAAAAGTGATTGACAACTTGATGAAAACATATTGACGATGTTTCATGCTATCATGATAGGAAGATAATGATGTACATATGGTATTCTTAGGTCTTATGACGTTATGTCAAGGTATATTGATATTTTCATTTACTACCTAATGATAGGTATTTAATGTTCAATACTCATGATGCATATGACATGTGGCGTAGGAATTATGATGTATTAGGTCTACATCGTTAACAAATGTAAGAGAAAACATTGTTGATGTTAATGGCTCTCCAAGTACCATAGTACAATCTGTATGGTGTGAATGAATGACTTGAAGTCGAACACCACATAGAATATTCTAGTCAAATGGCAATGATGTATACCTTTTGTCGAGAGTGAGGAAACTTGACATTGATGTTTGAAATCCACAAAGCACCAAACCGATTTTCAAATTTAACTTCCTTGATAATGAGTTGATATCAACATGAAGCAACTTGTCATAGGAGGGCCTTGATTTATCCCTCATCAACAACACGAAATGGGTATCAAGATTTGAGAGAGAATGATGTTGATGTGAAGTTGGCTTTGGAATGGTAGACATGAATGAAAGCATAGGAGTATCTTATTAGATATCAACTAAATGACTTCTCTTGAACACATTGACAACACTTTATGGAGTTGGAATCATTGACCCAAAACTGAATGTGGAGGCTTTTAATATGGTATAATGAACTGAACAGGTAAGCAAATTTCCCAACCCAATGGTCACAGATATGAAGTGAAAGAGTGTCATTTTCAAGAGAAAATCACTTCCATTAATAGGTTAAGTACCCTATTTTCCCAATTTCCCCAACCATTTTTGTTCAGTAGTCCTTATTTTTGACAATGTTGAGGAGGATAACATATTTTTGATCTATAAGTTCATACTTCAGATGAATCCCTCTGAGTATATTTAATGAACCCTAAGAAGGAGTCTTTTATTCACATCATGTCTGATGAGCCCATCACTATTTGATGTTTTATGAGTTCAGTGAATGTGTAACTCAAATTCATTTCCATGTTTAGATATTTTGAAAAAGAGGTGAAAAGAAAACTCCAAAGGTTCATTTTCATAAAACGTTTCTTAAGTCTGAAAAGACAGAAAAAAAATACACAAGAGAACTTATTAGCCATTTTTTACTAAGGTATTCTTTTTTTGTAAATAGTTTATCCCAAACCGGAAAAGGGTTAAACTTATACTAGGAAGACGCCTTTTAATTTTACTTTAATGAGTTCGAAAAGACAATTGCTTGGCAATATTTTCATGTTTAGGGAGTCTAAAAAGAGTTGAAAGAGGACTCCTCTTGGAGTAACGAGTTGTATAATGGGTAGCAACTAGTTCTGGTCATGATGGAACTACTCAAAACATGAAAAGGTCAATAGGTTGGCTAATAATACTACTCATCACAACAATTCCTCAAGAAAGGGTAAAACAACTAAGTGAAAGCATATGATAGGCTAAGCAAATGGTGATGATGGAAATAGAACACCAAGGCTCATATGGTAGAATCAGGCTTATAAAATGTAAATAATGAGAACAGGTTGAGAATGGTTTTGTTTTTACACAAGCTTGAAACATGGGAAGCTATGCTTGAAAATACTTGAAGATGGTTTCATTTTTTCACAAGCTTGAAACATGAGAAAAAATATGCTTGAGAGTCGTTTCACTTTTACACAAGCTTGAAACATAGAAACAATATGCTTGAAATAAGTTTGCATGCCCCACCATAATGACTCAATTCTAGGCACATGCCCCCCAAGATTCATTTCATTCACCTAAGTAGACTAGTGGTTACTAACAAGTGGATGGAATTAAGATTTATTTACGAGATCGAGAGAAAGACTCGACTAGGAATTTATGAGATCTAATTAAAGACTTGAATTGGAAGGGGATTTGTTTCATTTTTTAATGTGCTTGACATAGTAAAAGAACTATGTTCATATAATTTGTTCCATTTTTTAACAATCTTGACACAAGGAAAGGAACTCTCCATTGGGAACCTTGTTTCATTTTTTAAGGAGCTTGACACAAGATAAGGAACTCTGCTCTGGGGATCATATCATGGCCCACAAAAGGCCATGGCTTCTAGGAGGTCCTCTTCATTTGGGAGAAAAATTCTCTAGAAGGTATTAAAGTATCCAACGAAAATATCATACTCCAATTCCCCTGCCAAATGATTTACTATATCACCTTCTAGATCTATGTAAAAATAACTTGAGGAAGCAATGAAAGGCTCATCTCCATCAGTAGGTATGGGCATGGGACAGATTTCGACATAACTAATCTGTGTCGTGATAGATACCACTTGAATATAAGGACCATTTAGTGGACATTGATGATTGGGATTCAAATTCAGATCAACAAATGAAAGTTGGTCAATGGTCTCGATTATTCCATCATGCGAGCAACACATCACACAAAAGAGTGAACAGACAAGAAATCCCATTTCATAAACATATTCATGCCCAAGGAGTAAATTGAAATCCAAAGGGCCTTGGACTACCATCACATTGATATAGACAATATTTCCTCCCAAAGATAGGAAACTGAAGAAGGATCCCTAACAGTTGATTGGTTCCTTTGTTAAAAGCCAACAAATTCTGGGTAATCGGAACACACTGTGGAGAACCTAAATTTTTCCAAGTAGTTGAGGACAAGACAAGAATGTACTATGATATGGAATGACATGTAAGGAGGAACATGATATCATTCCACATGAATCTGATCAAAGGAAGTGACCATACTACTTGGAGGGGGTGTCATGGGAACAAGAGAACTACCCCCTTGTGCTATGGGAATGGGAGAAATTCCCCCTATACTGTGGGAATAGGAGAATTTCACCCCTATGTTGTGGGAGTGGGAGGGACTATCCTCTTATGTCGTTGGAATGGGAATATTGGTCCCCATTTCATTGGAACTTGAATAAACGAGAAGAACCTAAGTGGTATGAGACTCACTCTCTATGGGAAAAGTATGATCAACGGAATGTGGAATTGATTCAACCATTTTATAAACTAATGGTTGGTCGAGAATGAAATCATGGGGTTAATGTTCAGATAAAGTGGGATTGGTTGTAGATGGACCTTGATCAATGACTTCATCAACTAGTGGAGAATTAGGAGAAGGCTTTTAGTAACCAGCCAAAAATTGTGGCTGAGAAGATGTAAGGTTGTCCAACACTTTTGAGGATTCATCCATATAAGAACATAGGTGAATAGGATAATTCCATTCTCGTAACCTATAGGGAAACTTAACTTTGTATTTTTTTCCATGGAACTTACTGTCACTAGTTGACGGCTTATTGCCAGCATGATCCCCAGAAGTCGATGACAAAGGTTGATGTGAGCCTATGGACCACACTTCTAATACCTTGGGAATACTAGGAAAATCTCTAAGAAGGTGTTCACCCTTACATAGCTTGCAAGGAAACATAATTTTTTGGGGTTGATTGGAAGGTTCCTCCATACTAGCTGCATTGGTAGCAATGGTTGTTTGGATGCTCCCCTACTTATTTTTCTTCTTCTTCTTCTCAAACTCCTGGTTACTAGAATAAAGACATTCACCAAGTGTGAAGGAAGAAAGGGATGAAGGAAAAATATGTGAAGAAGACAAAGGATCAACTTTAGTATCAACTTGAGGTTGATGTTGTTCAGGTGTAGGAATACTTGGTTGAGAATAAGTTTGGACATTCGGATCCAAAGAGGTCAAAGATAACCAAACTTACAAACCATTCGTAAATCTAAGAAGGGACAACATTTCCATATAAGAAGCACCAATATTTCTGGAAGGAGGAAAAGGACTAGGATTCTTGTTAGAGGGGTTTCCTTGACTAGTATACTCAAGAATTGTTACCATTAGTCTAAACCTAATACCCATTAAGGAGTTTTTCCATAGGGAGGATGTTGTTCTATAGTCAATTAATTGATTTTATAAATTCTAGAGATAAATAAAACAAAGGGGTATCAAGGAAGATAAGGATTACTGAGTCACTTTGAATTGCAATATACCACCTTAGTAGACCAAGGATTTACATACATGTAAAGAATATCCATGAATGTTATTTTCCTTGTATCATGAGTGACAAGGTAGTTGACTCATATTCCTAAGGTGGGATAGAAACCTATGGTGGACTTCCAAAATATACCTAGAGGTATGTGTGAGCACAATCCATAGTAGTGTTGTCTAATGCGTAACTATTCGATGAGAGTGTTCTTATATACTTATCATGAATGGAGCACCATCCAATATACCTAAAGGCGTGTGGAGAACAGTCATATATACTTACGTACATGGAACGAGATATCACCCATTGAATTTAATGCTGACAAAGAATGATAGCTCCTACATTTAAAGACAGAAGAACATGTCTCTAGCCTAGAGCTCTATGTGTGTCATTAAGTTTCAAATTCTCCTTAAGTATGATTTGATTTTAAGTCTCAAAACTTGATGTCACCTAAACACACCTATGATGCAACTAATATGATAAAAGGAACTATTTTCATTTTCCCTTTAACAATGAAAGTCAAACTAAGTAGGGGCGAAGAAATCAATCAACAATGCAACAAATAAGTGATGAAACAATCGATCTCATCAACTTCATTGTTACAATCAAAATCAAAGCCCTATATGGAATGAAAATAATTGTTTTTCTTTTCTTTGATTCTAATGTTTCAAACGCAAAGAAACATATGAATGAAACTTGATCACTGATGAAAATAAACCATATAGACTTTAACTATAATGTAAAAGTTACTTTCCAAATCCAATAATCAATCTATGCATACCAACTCGAACTAACAAGAAGAAAGAAATAATGGAACAAAATCTTATCAAAAGGGTGAAGAAACTCAAAGGTGATTAACACTTATACATAGTTTTAGCATCCCCCCCCCTAATTGAGGTGGACATGTTTTTACAAAAATACAGGAAAAAACATCCAATTTCATAGAAGGGATTAGCTTTTGAGAGGTAAATACAAACTCAGAGACACAAAGAAACCTTTCTAGACCAAAGTAGATCAGGGAGAAAGGCAAGAAATGATTTTTTTTTTCATTCTAAAGGATCAACGTATGTGCAACAGGGACACCAGTTTGCTGCAGTGTAGGTGCAACACAGAAGCAAGTGCATTACAGTGCAGGTACTGGGAATCAACACAGGTTAAGCACAAGGGAAAGTGTGTTGCAGTGTAGGTATAGGGAATGAAGGAAGATGCAACACAAGAGAAAGTGCACTACAACACAGGCACAATGAATGGATAGGTGTGATGAAGTTCTTTGCCTCAGAACAAGGAATGCATTGGAGACGTTTCGGCCATTAGACAACACAAGAGACAAAACCAAGCTCAAAAACGTGTTTCCCTAAGGTCAATCAATGTCTAAATGAGTCATTCAAGGTCTCTTTGAGAGTTAAAATACTAATAAGGTCAAGGAAGCAACTAAGGGAAAATCATTCCCCAGTATGGTTGCTAATTTTTTATGTGGCATTTTCATAATTGTGGACAAAGGTGAATTCCCTAGATCTAGTGGTCTGATCTATAGCAACAACAGACAAAAAAAGTTAAGTTTTCCTTAGAGAAATTAGATTGTGGGAAAGAATCCTACCTCGACTCTGTAGCAAGCCTTTCTTTCATCCTCACATGTAAGTTCCAATTCTAGCTCCAAGTGATATAATTAGAACTTGCACATAAAACTAAAACAAGTAAAGGATCCACAATATCCACGTAACATAGTCTAAAATCTCTATTCAATGAATCAACATGGCTGTCAAACACATGAGTGAAAATAGAACACAACAAATATAGGAAAATAAGATGCTCTTTGTATTGATAAATATAGGAGAGAGCTTACAACCATAATTATAAGTTGTTCATGTAGATGTCTCCTCAAGTTGACTTGTCCTTCCTTGTCACAAACCACACCTCAACACCAACCCTAATGCATGAAAGTGATGTCCCTTTTGTTGGCATTATGCTTCTAGTATACTGGTATATGTTACAGATGTTGTACTTGATGCCAACACCCATGGCATGGCTCTCATTTTGATGAAAATAAAGAAGTATGTAGGAGAACAGTTCAGGAGGTGCGTACCCGCAGTTACGCCGTGCAGGGACCGCGTCCAGTTACACAGATTATACATTCATGAGGTGCGTACCCCAGTGCACACATTCCAAGGCAGTAAAGCGCGCACACGTGGGATTTCCTATGATATCTAGCCGACGGTTTTACATTATCATGGTTTTGACCCGTGGTATTAGTCCATGTTTTAAGGAAGATCATGCCTATATAAAGCCAAGGAGATCATTTCGCTGGTGTATCTTTTGAGTAATTGAATATCTTAAGATCTGATTTATTGGGTTCTTGGTTTTTAAAAGATTGATCTATAAAGGAGAAGTTAGAAGCGAATCTGCGATGGGTGATCTCTTGAGCGCAAGTTCAGATCTGAGCATCTGACTTTATTTTAGCCCTAGACAGAGGTACACAGAAGCAGTGAAGGAGAAGCGCGTGGGTATGCAACAGAAGACAAAGGTTCAATGCGTGGGTATGCAGAGGAGACGAAGGTTCAGTGCGTGGGTACGCATGGGCGACGAAGGTTCAGTGCGTGGGCACGCAGGGCGATAGTGTTCCAGGTGCGTGCCTTCTGTAGCAGCACGCGGCGCAATTATTCTTTTGGGTGCGTACATGCTGTGAAGTACGCGGCGCGATAGTGCATTTGGTTGCGTACTGTACGCAGATCAGTGAAAGGAGCAGTGCGTGGCCACGCAGTATAGCAGAAGGATCTCTGCGGGTATACGCAGTGAGACAGAGGGTGAAGTGCGTAGCAACGCAGGGCAGTAGAAAGAAAACTGCGTATCTGTGTTAAGATCTTCTGTTGGTTGAATTTTTCTATTGATAAGATGTTCTGGGTTCTGTTCTGTTATTGTTGATCTGGTTATTGCAGCTAACTATATAAATTACATGTACTTGATGATCATTTGATGTATATGGATCCAGTTTGAAAATTTATGAAAAGTGGTCCTTGAGAAGAAGTAGGGGGTTGTAGCTCCCTTCCAGGAGAGACTGGAAAATGAGAGAGAGTTGTAGCTCTCTGTAGGTTGTAGCCTGTGTACTGGTAAAGGACTGCACCAGTACAAGACCATTGTAAAAGGAGTTTCTAATTT
>APFE030530269.1:0-12828 GCA_000404065.3 Pinus taeda
AAAACAATATACACAGCTTGGGAGAGCAATCAAGGCTGAGTGATGCAAGCCTTTACCCAAGGTATTGATTGTCACTTCATCTTAACAGCATATTTCGACACATGTGAATAAAGCCATTGAGGTCGAACATGTGCAAAATTGTCTGATTACCAGTCAATAATGAAAATTGTTAACAGAAGCGATGATGGCCATCGATAATGATGTTGGTCTCCAAGATCTGCAGTACATTGATCTACCGAGTGTGAATAATGATGTTTTCGTCAAACACTCCTAGAATCATTCAACCAGGAGTTAATAATGAAAAATCCCAATGAAACACAAGGTAACCTGCCCCTAATGCTTGTAGTATTGAAGGCACTGATATGTTTCTAGATTTTCTTCCTAGATAGAATGTTGAAGTCAACAGAAAGAGACCTGTCGAAAGGTAGGAAATAATATGTTCTACATTAGTCGACATGAAACAGGAGAAGAATGAATCTTTTTGAAGATAAATTTTGAGCAATGGGTCAAACAGATACAGGGCATGATGGAATTATATGAGTGATGATTGATGTAGGAAGTAGAGCGTAGAGGAATCCCTTAAACAATAAAAGGCATGACATAAAGGTTAACCAATAAACTTTAGACTCGTGAACACCAAAGAATGTTAGGATACATGGATGTAGAAACATTGGAGTATATAGGTTAAACTCATAGCATGGTAAGGTTCATCTGAGAGGATGAGAAAAAGGAGGTTTTTCTAAGGGATTTCCATGTTCAAGGGAACGAATGCTACAAAAATATGTTTCCAAATACAGACATAGAGAAATTATGTTGTCCAATTGTCCCCCATCTGATTAAGTTTAACAAGTCTAGATAGGTAAACTAGGTGGTCTTTTCATATTTAGAGAGTCTAAAAAGATCCTAAAGAGTAACTCCAGGGGGAACCATTTGTCATAGTTGATAACCTGGTATGACAAAGGTTTATTAGTATACCCAAAAAAATTCCTTTTTCGTAAGTTAGTCTATTCAGTCCAAATAAAATGACAAACCTATGGTTAATAGATGTTTTCCTCATTTTCTTCCAAGTACGAGGGACTGAGTAAACTTGATATTCTTCGTGAAATTTTCATGAGTCACATGAAGAAAAAATCAATAGATCTTCATCAAATTTTAACGAGTCAAATGAATAAAACTTGATATATCTTTTTAAGTTTAATGGGCAAGGAAAAAGAGATAAAAGAACTACTCATGCCTTCTTCATAGATTTAACAAGCCTGAAGAAGGGAAAAACTTTAGGATTTTCAATTTAAGAGTGAGAAAATGTCCCAAAAAAGAAAGCACTCATACCATCGTCGTAGGAGTTTTATGAGCCTGACGATAATAAGTCAAGGATTTTGCAATTCACGTGAGAGAAAAGATCCCATAAAATAAAATTGAGTCAAACATGGTCATTTCTACAATTCAACACTAAAAAATCTTCATCAGAGCATAAGTAGTATTGACATCATATCAAAACGGCATCTGTTAAATGACATAGGAATGAAAAAAATTGATTTTAATGACTAATTAAGGTGAGTTATACCTCTAGGGTGATGATAAGAAGGTTTGAAAGCCTTCATTTTCACCATTTGAGTTCTGTGAGAGCGTTCTGGAGTGAAAAGGGAGTAGATATTCCCCAAGTGACTGTGAGAAATCTAGGTGATCATTTGACGTGTTGTTTGTTCCAGGTAGATGGTCTAACCCTCATATTGTATTCTATTGCCTTTTTCAACTACAATTGGGAACTATAATTGGGCTAAAGTTTTTTTATTTTGGGGAATCACTAGACAATATATTGCACCTAATGTTGCCTCCTAAGGTTGTAGGAGTGTTAAACACCTTTCACAACCTGCAATGGTGCATTAGCATGCCTTGTGATACTTAGGGGGCAATGTTAGGTTTTATGGGAGCAATTAAAATCCCCAATGCATGATTTCTTAGGGATTTTACCATCAATTTGACTAATTTCTGGGTGATTTGATGCAGGTTTTGAATCATCACCATGATTCTTTGGAGGGAAAGATCTCACGATAGTGAAGAACTACAAACGCTTAATGATCTCGCATGATTACTTACTTTGTGTAGATGCGGTTCGATGATGTATTCTAGACTTGACCTGATGAAGGGTCAGGAAGAACTACTCAGTTGGATTATCCAACGACGGGATGAAGAGCAAGTTGTGTTCCGGATTGGGGACCATGATCTCTCAATCAAAGGAGATGACATTTAATGTCTTCTAGGTTTATCATGCAGAGGTGCATGAGTAAACTTGACTGATTGAGGAGTATATCCATGAATCACCCTTGAGTTGTTCCAGACTCACTCCAGGCCAGGCAATGGATTAGCTAGTAATAGGGTCCCCATTGAGCGAATCAGGACTAGCCCTATGAGGGCCATTCTTTGGATGATCATGCACTTGGGAGCCTGCATGTAGATACAAAATCTTAGTTGTTACTAGAAATTGACTATTTGCAGCCCCAAATATTCCACTGGTGTGAGGGATTTCTTCGCCAGGTAAAGGCAAAACTAACATCTTGTATCCTTATTTCTTGAGAGATTGCGTACGTTGAGGTCTTGGATGAGTTTGGGTTAGGATAATCCCAGGGAGCTAAGGCAGGGGCAATGGGTTTCCCTAGTTCCTTGGATTGGAGGGGGACCAATTGGACACTTCTTCGAAGATGATTTATTCAAGTGGATTAGCAGCCAAATCCTCATGATCGATGATTATGCCTATGGAGGTATGGATTTCATGGGAGATCCAGAGTTGATGTTGCCACCTGGCACTCAGTGGGGGCCACAAGGTACAAAGGTTTCATTAGAGTACAAAACTTACTTTTTAACTTTTGAAAGTTATGTGCTGTTTTGGATCTATGGGTGAACAAGTAATGACATGAAGTGTTTCCTTCACATAGATTTGGCACTAGTATGTCCTATGGGCATGCCCCACTAGGCGAGGTGGGGGGGATAGGCTACTTGGGCACCGAAGAGGGAGATGACACGTAGAGTCTCCGCACGGTTCCTAGGAACCTCAAAGGTTTAAGCATGGGTGTGTCACCTCTTCCCATGAAGGAGATACCTGCTCATATGTAGCAACACATAGTGGGTATGCCTCAGTGATTTTTGGTTCCTCTTAGGATTTTAGCTAGAGTTGTTCTGAGTTTTCATGAGTAGTAATATTTTAGCAGTAACATGGTATAGCTAGCGAGTGTCATAGCGAGGCTTAGTAAAGCCATTTTGTAATTAAAACACCCAAGTTTTGGGAATTTTCGATGTAAATTACTGGATTCGATATATATATATATATATATATATATATTAATATAATATATAAATATATATATATATATATTGGCATTTTATGATGTAAATGTGTTTTTTAATGTTTTTGTAAAATTCTAACTGTGTAAAATTTTACTTTCATGCATGTATGTATACTAAATGAGACATATGCCAATCTAATATACAATTTGCTAACAACTCAACGACTATATTAAATTTTCGAGGAATGTGTTCATATGTAATAAACTCAAACTGATGTTCCATGAGCCGTACCCTTAAATAATGGTGTAACAAGATTGGATTGTGAATGTGATAATGATTTGTCAATTGCATAATGACTAGATAAGAGTATAACCTAACCACTAGATTGGAGATGTCCCAAGATGACGCTTCAATGAGAAGTGCAATTATAGACATATATTCATTAATATTGTTAGTGGTAGTGCCACGAAAATCTCCCCCAGAACAAGGTAGTTACGACTCAGTTGTGTAAATGACCTAAGTAGCTAATGCAATGTGTCATGTGTGACGATTGGTACCATCTGCGTATCCTATGTATGATAAGGGTGATGAAGATATTTGTGCAACAAGAGACATGTATGAGACAAATACTCATAAAATACAAAAAAATCTAGTTATAACAAAAGAAAAAAAGTTATAAATGCATAAAATTACAAAACATATGCCTAGTGCAATGCTAGTCATAATACTTTTCTAGACAGAGCCCATTTTGGGGCTTCGCGAGAGAAATTCCTTCAAAGTCTTGATTTTCATAGGCACCTTTTCAGAGGGCCTTGGTGAAGAAATCTGGACCAATCCACAATGGTTGAAACTTTCTTTCCCCCAAGAGGTCATGCTTTTTATCATAGAGTAGAATAAGATCACTGTCTTGATAAAAACGAGGCTCAAATTTTTTGTCAAATTGGGTTTTGACTCGATGCTTGTGGGTTTCAAGGGCTAGTTTGGAATCTCAACCAGTCTTGTCAGCTGATTGAGAGATAGTAACCGCTCTTCTTTGCAACGGTGTCGGGCAAGATTTCAACAGTGAGTATCAATGAAGGAATCTGGCACTTGATAGGTAATATTGCTTCTAGTCCATAAGCAAGTTGGAATGGTGTAAAGCCTGTAGTAGTTTTTATTGAGGTTTGGTATGCCCACAATAAAGGATATAACATATGGTGCCAGTGGGTTTTGTGATTTCCTACTAACCAATGGATCATGGTTTTTAGGACATCGTTAATAACTTCCACTTGGCCATTAGCCTAGGGGTAGTAGGAGGAAGAATGTTCTTGCCTAAAACTGAATAACAGTGTTAAGTCATACATCATGTGGTTCTGAAAGTGAGAACGATAGTCTATAATGATCGTGTGGGGCACGCCGAAATGCCAGATCACTTGATTAAACAGGAATAATGTCATGGTTTCTCCATTGACATAGAAAATGGGAATGGCTTCGACCCATCTCATAAAGTAGTCGACAACGACAATAATGTAGTTGTGTCCATAAGGGGAAGTGGGGTTCTATGTGACAAAGTCAATGCCCAATTTGGAGAAGGGGCCAATGGAGATATTCGGGTGGAGGGGAGCCGAGAGTGCATGCATTTTCTTTGTAAGTATTTGACAAGGGAGCGACTGCTGGATTGCCTTGTTACAATAATTAAACACGGTCGGCCATAAGTATCCTGCGTGTAGAATTTTCTGGGTGGTAGCAAAGCCAAAAAGATGACCACGACATGCCCTAGCATGGGAGTCATTTAAAACATATTTTTCCTCTTGCTGAGTGAGGCAGTGATGAAGAATTGTGTCATTTCCACAAAGATATAAAGTATTGATCAACACTAAATAGTGTTGAGCTTGGTGGTGGATGTGATGACGACCACCTAATGATAGTTCAGGGTAGAAGTGTTGCGCTTGGAGGTAGAAAAAAATTTCACCATACCAAGGGTCAGTTGAATCGATCCGATAGATAGATTCATGTGGAAGAGGATCATGGGCTATCTCGTTTGGATTGACTATGGGAAGATACAACAATAGTTTTGCCAAGACTAAGGATTTTTTCGCCTTTGTAATGGTGAAAGAAAAATCAAATTGCTGGAGAATAAAAATGCATTTGGAATATTTTCCTTTGAGGACTTGATGAGACAAAATGTGTCTCATGGGATTCTCCAAACTGATGATGGTAGTCTGTCGTAGCAGTATATAGTGCAGAAAGTGATTGATCGCAAAGACAACTCCCAAGGACAACTTTTCCACATGTGAATATTGGAGTTTATGCCGAAATGGATGTTTCCAGAGATAATAGATCAATGATCACTGAGATCATCATGGTTTTGAACCAAAACCATACCAATGGAGGATGGTGAGGCTTCCATATATGGAGAAAGTTGCGCAAATAGTTAGGAGCAATAAGAAGTGGAGTAGATATAAGTTCCTCTTTCAAGGCATCAAATGATTGTTGTGTTTAATCATCTCACAAGTACTCCTTTCTTCAGTAGGTGAATAAATTCTTTCTTTAGCTCTGTATAGTTCACGATGAATCATCATAAGAAGTTTACTTTCCCTTCTAAACGTTGGACCTGTAAAATGATTTTTGGGACAAGAAATTGAGTAATTTCCTTTAGCTTATTGGGATCAACCCTAATCCCATGTTTGGAGACAATGAAACCAAGTAGGAATCTAGAATCGATAAAGAAAACACATTTTTACGGATCCGGACATATGTTATAGAACTTGCACCTACGAAAAAATTCTTAGAGATGAACTTGGTGTTGGGCTTGCTTCTTGGAATCGACTAGAAGGTCGTCCAAATAAGATTAAACAATGTGTCTTATATCATGGAATGCATAGTTCATGTCCTATTGAAAGGTTGCTCCAACATTCATTGGACTGAATGGGAGCTTTCTATATCCAAATATTCCCCAAAGGAAAATGGAGGCAGTTTTGTGCTGGTCCATGAGTTTTATGGTGATCTAGTTATAGCCTAAGAAACCATCCATAAATGACAAGGATTTGCAACTGACACAATCATCGATTATCCGGTCAATGAATGGTGTCAGATAGTTATAGTTTGGACATGCAATGTTAAAATCCTGGTAGTCGACACAAATTGAGTTAGTACCCTGTTTTTTATCTACGGGAACCATATTGGAAACCCATTATGTCAAGGGAAAAGTGTAAATGAAACCAAAACGTAATCATTTTTCCACCTCAGTATTGATCGTTGTAGTTTGCGAGGGTGGAGTGGTTGGAGTCTCTAGCAGACATTCCTAGCATTGTCATAAACATTTATCTCATGCTTGATGATAGATTGATCTATGTCGAGAATTTCCTCATAAGACCAAGCGAATACATCAAAGAATTCCTCAAAAAGGTAGGTGAAGCTTGCAATTTCCTCATGATTGCAATCAGCTCCAGTTTGTATATTTTCCATGATGCCTTTCCTAATTGAGATATCAATGAGCGTTGCGTTGGAAAGATTACCCATGTTCCCTTCTAAATCCAAAATGTGGATGGTCGTATAACTCGAGTGAACGACCTTAGGTAGTTCAAAGGATAGGATTTGTATAGGGGTCGTGTCCGAATCAGATATTGAAACACAATGGTGAGTGTTTTCCCAAGGTTTTTCTTCTAAACACATGATCTCTTGAATAACTTTGTCCAAAGGTAGGACTTGATTGAAGAGATCATTAGAGGGAGTAGTTGTGGGAGAGGAGGTCATACTATTAGTCATGACCAAAGTGATATGAGAATTAAATGCATATTGAATGGCTTGATAGGCCAATTCAACTAGTGATAGTGGCATTTTTTCTCCATAAGAGTCAATGTCTAAGGGGGAGAGGAGGATCTAAGGATCAGTTAGGTCACGAGGAATAGTTGACACCATAGAAATCATCTGTGGAACCATGGGTGGCAGGAGGGTAAAGAAACTCATCAAGGAAGGACCCTTCAAAATACTGGTAACAATACTGAGATAAGAGTCAGGTATGCCACCCACTAAAGGAATAGCGCCACTAGGTAGCAGTGAGTAATCTAGGGTGCAGAAGGAGAGCTAGTCCACCATGACTATTCTTCCATCCAATCGAAATAGGATGAAGCGGAAAAATATAGGCACAATGGAAGTCATGGCATAATTCCAACTGTGGCCCAAAAGCAGATTATATTAGATTTTTCAATCCATGACTTTAATGTCCACCATTACTATTTTCCCACTCAAAGTGATGGGGTAGTTGGAAAGGTAACCTTTGGGGATGAATGTATGGCCATCGAATTCTTTAGGGGAATTCGACGATGGAGAGAGGGTCGATGAATCCAAGGCATGCCAACATGAAGTAGACATGACGCAGGTCGAAGTGCCTTCGTCAATGACAGTTCTATGTATACCTTACCCTTTCAAAAAAAATTGCACCTAAAATGTAAGCTGGTGGGAAAGGGGAGGTTTACATTTATCCATGTAAAATATTTCTAACATGGAACCCTGAGGGTTAATCGCACCAATAGCTGAAAGAAAAGCTTTCCTTTGTGCTAGACAAGTTTGCAATACTTTGAGTGTAGACATAGCTGACAATGCTTGTGCCAAATCTTCTACAATACTGTTGTTCTCGGAAGCACATGCATATCTGTTATGTGGTGTGGAAGGAAGTGCCCCTTTTGGGGGCTCAATTACAAGATTAGAAACCAGCCTTTCAATATGAAGTTCATTAGGCGGCAGTGTGTTTGAAATCGAGGCATTGTCCTAAGCACTAGCGACTGGAGCTCCATAAGTTTTGGCTCGCATTTGAAGATCAACCATTGGCTCATAACTTAGGAATAATATTCTCTAGTTTATAAATTAAAAATTTTAAAACTTTTTGTAAAGCTTCTTAATCGAATAGAGATTATGGCAACACGTATAGATACAATTTAGATAAAGATTAAAATTGAAACACCCTATGCAACTCATAAACACCTTATCTGTTTTGGAAAATTTACTTTATCACTTTTGGAAGTTTTATGATCACGGAAGATCACCACCAGTATTTTGAATAGCCAAAGCGAGTATAAAAGGAAATAATGCATGGAAATTTCATAAATGTAACTCAGGGGAAGAGTAGTGGAAGCAACTAAACCATATACACAGTACATACTAAATAATGCTATGATTGTTTCAGAACGATTAGAATGTCGTATATTTGGTGTTCAATCTTAATCTAATAGTCTATGCATCCAGATGCGTTGCATCTGTGTATAAAGATGCGGAGTCGTCGTGCTTTCAATAAATTTCTTTAAAGCGGATTTCCCGGATTCAGTTACTAAGTGATATGAGGATGCTCATCATTATTAAGTGAGTCTCTTAAGATGTCTTATACCTTTTGATTAGGAAGAAACTCAAAAATTAAGGAATGTGATGTTTACTCCGTAAGGTTGACAAAAGATATATAGAATTATTTTTTAACAAATTTTTTATTTATTTTTGTATTAAATTACGTCTACAATAATGATATAACCAAATAATATTTAATTGATTTATTTATTAAATATTTAAAATTGAATAAATGAAAATATATTTTAGTAGAATAATAATTAAAAGATTAAAATGAAAAAGAAAATATATTATTTTGATTATTTTTTTTAATTATATTTTCTTGGGGTGGAAGGCCTGGCTATTATCGAGTAGTGGTTCTATGATAAACCAAATCTAGTATTTCTAGTCAATGTATCAATTCTACACACTATTGATATTTTCATGTCCAATTAATAGATTCAATTAACTTATGGTTTGTCTAGTTCACTTGAAATTTTATTGGATCTTCTTTACAATCTAGTGAGCCATAACAAAAAGATTTTAATGTTATCATAACAAAAAATTAAATTGTAAATTTGATACCAATTATTTAAAAAAAATTATAACACTAAAAATACTTTATGTTTAAATTATTAAACTATAAAAACCATATATATAAAATTGTTAAAATTTAATTTAAATAAAAATGAAAATATACCAATAATTTTTAGCTTTAAATTTAAAATTTGAAAATCTTATAAATACAATACTAAGATTCATAATACTTTGATTTTATTTTATTTTTAAAATTAAAATAAATATATTAAATTATAAAAAATAATAAAATATTTTTAAATATTATATTTTTATAAAAAAATATAACTAATTTTAGAAATGCATATCCTACTAATCATTTTTTATTTTAGATATTTTCTTTGTCATAGATTTTATAATCATAAATAAGCTCTTTTTTAAACTTCGATTTTAAATGTTATGAATAATCATAATTAAAATATAATAGCTTTTTTCCAATATTTTAAAATGTTGTGAAGAATCTTGATTTAAGTATAATGAGAAATTACATAAACTTAAAAACTTTAAATAAGCACTTCACCTATATTCTAAATTTTATTAAAATAAAGAAAATCAAAAGGTTAGAAAAGTCACACCAATAAAAGCATAAGTTTTTTTAAATTAAAAAAACCAAACAAAACAAAAAAAGCATATACAATCCTAATTAAAACAAAAAAAAAAAGGCATATACAATCCTAATTAAAGTACAAAAAATATCACATGATTGGAAATTCCATAAATGTGAAAACTCTTGGTAAGCACTTCACACATATTCCAAATTTTATTAGTACGAAGAAAATCAAACAGTTGGAAATGTCAAAACAACAAAAGCATATACAAAGTGACTCGTATGAACGGTAAAAAATTTTAATCATCATCTACATGACCTATGGGTTAACTTGAGTTGAAAATTAATATAATTGGTTGATATGTCTTGCACATTTGGCATTTCGAACCTAATTGTTATCAAAAGCTTTGATAAAATTATGACAATTGTATAAAGTTAGAAAGGAAAAGAAACAAAAGCATGGCACACTCGATATTGTTCAATTTTATTTATAGCTTTTCTCAATAGAATGTCTCACCTACTGATAGGAGGTTCAATGTAATAGTCTACGCATCCATATGGGTTGGATCATTGTAGTATGAAGATGCAGAGTCGTGATTTCAATGAATTTTTTTGCACACTGTGTTTCGTTGAAAGCGGATTTCTAGAAGATCATGAAACATTTCGGTTGTCGATGCTATACTATGCATTGAATGCCATCTTCCATGATTCAGAAAGATGACAGTGAAGTTGAAGAAGAATCCAAGAGAGAATCAGTTAATTATCAAGAAAGAAAATCATTCTCAAATTTATTTAAATTGGCTTTGCACATGTGTGGGATTTGAGAAAACCTATCTGTTGATCAGTATATTTATAGTAAAACTTGATCGTTGAAAAGTCAGAAAAGCGGGGAAAACAAAGTGAAAAAGCTGACAGAGCTGGATATACGTTCTGTTCGAATTCTATTTCACTCATATAAGGCGATGGTAGTCTGATGTGCTCATAATGAGAGAGCGCTCCCGTTTTTCCTATCTCTATGTTTGTTTATTGTTATGTCTTTGTGTTTGTGTTTGTGTATTCTTATGTTTCCATATCTCTCTGTTTTTTCTTGTGTCTCTGTGTGGGTTTGCATGTATATATGTCATTATTATTTCTGTTTCTATGTGTTATTTTTGTGTGAAATTATGTCATTGAGCCACAAAGCATGAAACAGAGAAGGAAAAATTCCTCAAGTAGAGGTATTTCATTGCTATTCTATCGCTGAACCAAACTGGCCAATGCAATCTCCGTACTACTTCCTGATGGATGAGGTGAGGCATAGCTTGTTTTTAGTTGAGTTATGAAATCTCTAATCTCTTTAGTTTTAGCATTAGCATTTTATTGATTATGTCCATATTTTTTTTTGTTTTTGTCATTTTTAGCTTCCAAAAGTAAAGGGAAAATTCCAATAAATTCTATGGCTGAACCAAACCAGCCAATGCAATCTCCATGCCATTTCTCGATGGATGGAAGACGTGACGTAGATCTTGTTTTCTTTTGATTTATTAAATCTCTAATTTCTTTCATTTTTAGCATTAGGAATTTATTGATTATTTATTGATTTTTTGTTTTTGTCATTTTCAGCTTCTTTATTGCTCACATAGAGATGATAAACCACTGAGTGAGCATGACTATGAAACAAGAAACTTTAAGGTACCTTGCAGTTACTTCTCAATACATTCATGATTGTGGTGTTGTTGCTTTAAATATTGATTTTCTTATAAGATTTAGAACTCTTTGGTTAATAAATGTATCCACGTTCCTAATACAAAGTTGGCCTTCATAGAATATATTGAGAACATAACAGATTTTGTGTCTTACAAGATAAGTTCTCCCGCTGTCGAGCTCAATCCTTCGCGTAGATTTAGTAATGAGGAAAATGAAGATGAATTACCAAAGCAGAAATGGTTTAGCAGTTCTGATCAACTATAATTTAAGCGAAGAGTCTTATTTTTAGATTTCAGGTTTCTCTTTGTTTGAATCTATTTTAGTTTAGACATTTGATTTCTTGGTAGTGGTCGTAGTCTTAAAACCTTTTCAATTTTTATCTTCACAATTTTGTTTCTCTCTTAACCGCCAACACAGGCTTTCTCCATTCATCTTGAGGTTCAGCCTCTTTTCTATCAAAATGAGCATGGAAGTGGGTTGGATTGGGCTTAGCTAGTGAGGGTGATGGAGATACAGAACCCCACAACTCTGCCACCAATCGCTCCTAAAATTATATGTTGCAAATCAACCCAAGATGGTTTGGTCCAAATCTGCCCACCTCTGCAAAAACAAATATGGTACATACGAAGTGATACATAGACGGAAATAACAGCTGATTAGGGGAATATAGAGGATTCTTACCTCAAAATTGGAATCCATACCATATAACAATCCAATATTAGCAACTATATGCAACATCAAAAGAAAAGAGTGAGGCTCTGTTCTTTCTCCCTAAACCTAATCCGTCATCTCGAAGAAACCGTTCCAAGATGCAGTTACCCTCATCTATCGTCCTGAAAAACATCGTTTCAATATGAAGTGAGTATCATCTCCAATCACGAGAACGTCTTGCTAATATCCCATTGTTTGGGAGTATGACAACTCAGCTGGGTAGGTGGATTGTATTTCGTTAGATGTTACACCATCATCACACATGTGTTATTGCACCAACGCATGTGATGGCCTATTATACTTCTCAAATATAAAAAAAAAAATCACATAGGTAAAATAAAACATTCGATGCTATTATCCAAAGTATAACATGCTCTCTCAAGGAAAATAAGACATCTTTCTTAACAAAATATAATAATTTTTTCAAGAGAGTATAATTGGCTAATATAATAATTTTTTCAAATAGTTAAAATAAAATATTACATTTAACGAGGATCCAATGTTCTTAACAAAATATAATAATTTTTTCAAAATAGGTTATATTAACAGAATATAATATTCCTCTTAAATAGGTAAAATAAAATATTAGATTTCAAGAGGATCTAATGTTTTATTTATTTATGTGAAAAAATTATTATATTTTGTTAAGAGATGTTTTATTTTATTTTATTTATTTCAGAGAAAGCCTATTATACTCTCAATCATATGATCCAATGTTTTATTTTACCAAT
>APFE030530288.1:0-15290 GCA_000404065.3 Pinus taeda
TCTGTTGGTAACCCAGCTTGGCACACTATTGTACTAAAGAATTGCTGAATAATAAAATCCTCCCTTGTTGAACCGGTTTTCCCACATTGGGGTTTTTCGAGGAATTTTGTCCAAAATATCTGTGTTGATGTGTTAATTCATGTGCATGTGTTTGTTTCTGTATTATGGTGTGATATCTGCAGCAAAATTTATTTTAATGTTTACTGAAGGATTTGCATAAATAACTTATTGGGAAAATAAGTAGATAAAATAAATCAGTTGTTGCAGTGATAGAATTTTCACACCTTCGTTGTATGTCTTTAACCTTTTATTGGTTTTTTTCTTTAAACTGCTCGGGGCTCTAGGAGATGAGAGCATGATGTGTATGATAAATAAGTGAATACCCTCGTAAGGCTGGGTAGTTCAACGCCCACCAGGGGTTGGGACAATCATGGGTTCCTAAATTATGCAGGGAGCACACGTAGGGGCACCAGGAATCAGGGTAATGGCCATAATGATAAGAGGTAGATCTCATGTTTGGCTTTTTCCCATGCACCAAATTTTTATGTCCCAACCATCTTTTGCATTTTATGGTACATTTTCTGTTGTAAGTGGCCAAATTATGCTTTTAACTTTCTTTTCAGCTACATCAACCTCTGGGGCATCGTTCCATAGCCAAACCAAAGTGTGGACAAGGGGAAGGGGAGGCTAACTCCTTGTGGATCTGTTACCGTTCAAACCAACAGGGGTCCTAGGAGGGGATCCTATAGAGCATCTACTAGGTCAATTGGCAACAATGGAGGGATAGCCCACTGTCACCTTAGCTAAATCTCCCTGCACTTTACGGACTTTCACCAATGGGAGGAGTCCCGGTATGAGGGGAATCACTAGGAATGATAGGTCAACGATGGGATGAAAGGTGATTCCAAAAGCTTATTCACAAGAGAGGCTCAGATAATGGGCTTGCTTGCTATGAAAGCAAGATAGATGGCTCTCTTAGAGGGGATATGAGGATGCTTAGATCTAGGTTTGGAGAATATCCCTTAACAAGAGGTATCCTGGACCTAAGAATCCTAAAGGAAAATGGCTTCTATGTAATCCTTGTGGAATGTTAGTCACAAAATTGTGGGACCACAAAGAACCCAAGTGGGCCCGAACTAGGTCAAGGGTGTGGAGTTGATCGATAATTGATGGGCTTGACCTGGCTAGGGAGGAGAAAAGGATCAAAGAAATAATTTTCCTTTGAAATTCAAATGCAGTGATCCAAATGAGGACACTAACCCAAAGCAACCTAGGGAGAGGAATGATCCTTGAGCTAGGGCTTGCAATATCTCGGGATTCCACTGTCGGATTGAGCTAAAACATGGAGGACCCCTTGAGAAGACCCCAACGCAATTGTGGACCAAATTTCAAGGGTTTTGGATGGCTGCAAAAGGTTTCGATTGATGCCCTAGGAGACCGTCTAGGGTTAGGCCTAGAATTGGAAAAGATGAAGAAAATAGGTTATTTTGACCACCAAACAGATGTGAGGATCAGTGCCTTGCTTCTTGGGCTTAATGGAGTCAAGATAGACCTAGATCAAAAATTTTCATGAGCTAAGGAGCCCTAAATGATCTTCACTAGCCTTTCAAGATGCAACAACTAGGTCATTTAGGGTTTTATACTTCAAATTGCAAAGGAGATGAAGTTTCAAGGCTTGTTAACTTATTAGGTGCCTCTAAGAACATTCATCCTTTCCCTCAAAGAGAAACGAATGCAATATATCATTTATTCAAGACTTAAAGAAGTATTTCACATTATTTTGGCCCATACAAGAACAAAGATTACAATATAATGCATTAAACAATTAAGGTAAGAAGAATAACATTAAATTCCACTTATGAGAGAGAGAAAGAGTATATTCATTCACCAACTTTGCATAACAGGAAGCTCGAAAGACAATAGCGAAAATCCAAACATCATAGTGCATCAATAAACTCCAAAAATTTCGTCCAAGAAAGCAAGTGTGGAAATCTCTCAAGAGATACTAATCCAATCCAAGTGATGATGAGAGAAATGAATGGGTCTCTCATCTATTTATAAAATCCATAAGGGGGTTCGAATAGCCTAATTGGGCTAATAATGTCCCAAATAACAAAATAATTTACAATAATGACATGACTTGGTGACAAGCCCACCAAGATAGCTCAATAATACAAAGATAAAGCCTCTCAAGAGGGCAAAATAGTAGATACAATGAGCCGTTGGGCCATTGAGGAGGCCTAGTGGAGTCCAAAGTGCGCCAATGTGAGATAATAAGCTCCAAACATAGTGATCAAGGGGGTGGTCCCTTGATATCCAATCAAATCCAATGTGGTTCCCCCCAATTGGGTGTGGGGGCACAATGACAACCTCATGGGTCTCCAAGTGGATCGATAATGCTTGTATACCATCTGTAAGGGCTGGAAAGATGACCTCAACTCTCCTATGGTGAGACACATCCTCATCTGGGCCCTAGAACATCTGCTAAGTGTATGGTGCAAGTTTGAAGCCAGTTGGTCATGGTGGTCCAGGTGCATCATCCTCATCCAAAAGGTGGAACTCGAGCAATTGTTGAGTGGTGTTGAGGGATCCATGAAGTGGTATAATACTCTTTTTGCTATGGTGGAGGTCCATGGCTCTCAACGCTCAGCCTAGACCCCGCATAGGGAGACCAAACCCCAAATGGAGACCCGCCTGCAATCCTGCATATCCAATGCGTCCCCTTACCTTCTAGTACAACAAATGATTAGATTAATCAAGTAAAGGAGCTTACAAATCATGGAAAACAAGTGGACACTTCATAGTGGCATGCCCTTCCATAGTGGACTTTGGCATGTACAGGTGTCTCCAAGCTCAATAAAAGGGTTTGTTACTGCTCAGACTAGTAGGGTTCCTAAGAGGGAATCCTAAAGGGACAACTGCTAGGTCAAGGGAAACAATGGAGCAATAGCCCATTGTCACATTAGTTAAAGCTCCCTTCTATTTAGGAACTTCCACCGATGGGAGGAGACTCGGTATTATTATGGAGTCATTGATGAAGGATAAGTCAATGAAAGGATGTGGAGTGACCCAAATAATCTGTTTCCCAGGAAAGTTAGAAGGGTAGAGTTTGCTTGCTTTCTAAGCAAGGTACAAGGTCTTCTAAGGAAAGGAAGGGAGGATTTGAGGGTTAGGTTTATGGGATATGACTTGTGAAGGAATTTTCCAATCTCTAAAATCCTTATTGAAATTGGTATCCTAGATGGTTCTTAAAGAATGGTCTTTTCAAAGGATTGGGAGGAGGAATGAGTGTGGCAACGAATGATGTTCTTACCCTAGACAAGGTGGAAATGATCAAAGGAAGAATTTCACTTGAAGGTGTTGATTTGATCCTATGAGGTACTAGCCTTGGGGATGCTAAGGAAAGTTTGGATCACGGAGCTAGGGCTTAGATTTTTTCCCAACTCCACCATTGGAATGGCTTCAAAATTGGAGAGCTTGAGGAAAGGCCAACGTGAGAGACCTTAGAAGATTGAACTTTTTGGAGGGATAACTTGTTGGGAAATTAATGCCCCTAGGTACTCCAACTTGGCTAGACCTTGAAGGAGGTGAAAAAAAGTGGTTTTTGGTGACCAACTTTTGGTAGATCAATGCCTTAATCTTTGGGAGAATGGAGTCTATGATGAATTAGTAGGATTTCTTGGTTACCAATCAAGGAGGCCTCAAAACCACTTCACTAGCCTTCTAGGTCAAGAAGAAGCAATCTTGCATCTTTTATACTTCAATGCACAACGAGAATGACTTATCAAGGTCAAATTCTTTGATAGAATTACCCCTAGGAGATTTCGTTCATATTACATGGCCCATACATTAAGAGATGTTATAATAGAGACAAAATTCCACCATTTTAAGCAGTAAATGCATCCAACAATTAGCCCTAGAACAACGAAAATCCTAGTCCAATGTATTTGAAAATGTAAAACAAGAATAACATCAAAAGCATGTACTTACATGTAATAGAATATATCCAACCATTCACAATTGACTAGAGAGAAGCTCCAAGAGAAGATAGACCAATATCCACACATCAAAATTCATCCATAAAGCTCCAATTCATCCTCTAGAAAAAGTGCAAAAATCTCAAGAGAGAGAAAAGATCCAAACCAAAGTGATGATGAGAAATGAACTCATCTCACTTGTATTTACACACAACTTAGGAGTTCAAATTAGCCTCCTTGGCCTACATAAGCCTCAAAAATAAAATAATGTTATAATAATTCAACTTTTGGTGACAAGCCCAGCAAACTAGCTCATAAATGAAAAAGTAAGCCTCTGAAGAGGTCAAATAATAATCTATGCATGTCATAGGGTCCTCTAACAGGCCTAATGAGGTGCATGGGTGCCACAATCAAGAGTAGGACCCTTAAAACCAGTGGACAAGGGGGGTGGCCCCTTGTAATAACCCGTGGTACTCCAAATGACATGTGGGGGCACACAAGTGTCCTCATGGGTCTCCAAACAAATCGAAGATGCTTGTAGATCGCCTGCAAGGGCTAAGATGATGGTGTACGTAATGCCACTATTGATTTTTGGTAGCAATGGATGTGCTCGAAGCCTCAGAGTTTGCAGGGATGCTTGGGCATGTGTATTCCAAAGAATCCAGAAAGCGTTTTGGTAAATTCCACCTAGAATTAGCTTTATTAAAATAATTAATTATTTTAAAGGGACCCTAAGTCTAAACTTAGGAAAATAAAATATTAAAGGATATTAACATAAACAATGGGTGTAACTTCTAGAAGAAGACGAGGATCAAGCATAAATGATCTTAGCCATTGATTAGCTTCTAATTTGGGTTGTTGAATGTCAATGAGGAGATTATTTAAGGAGGCTTGAGGGTTATTTGGAGACACACACAGAGAGATTGAGGAAATAGATTTTCTGAGGTGAGAAGTTCTCAGGGGGAAAACCGATTGGGAAGATCTTGTAGTAGAGGGGTAGTGAGATTCCAGGGGGAGGAATTTCCGGAGAATACAAGGAAGAGAAAGGACAAAAGACGTCCAGAGGAAGGCTGACACTGGCCTATGCAATGCAGACGCAGAGGTAGCGCAGTCAGTGAGGGGAAGTCAAGTTTTTGCAGAGGGAATTCGAAGTTTCAGTTGCCAAAAGCCAAGGTGTGAGACTGGAGGAAAGAAAGTTGAATTCTTAACTAGCAGAAGATCCAGAGTAGAGAGGCAGCGTAATACCCGGGAGGGGTGACACAGACGCTGCCCAGGGTGACGCAGAGGCCATCAGAAGGTGACACAAAGCCTCCCAGAGCTGAGGATCAATCACTGGTTCTCCAGTGACATGGTGAGATTCTTTTACCATTCTTTTGTTCGTTATTTTCTTTGAAAAGGATTGCTAGTTGAAGCATCCTAGATTTGTATTCAGAATTATCTCCTACATAATAATAAACCCTCAGAGTTGTTGCACTGGTTTTCCCGCATTGGTTTTTTCTGGGGACTATTTTGTCCAAAAATCATTGTCTTATGTATCTTGTTCTTTGCTCAGTTTTCTTGTTTCATGCAAATCAAGTTTAAGTAGTGTAGCCTGTAGAAGTAATTTTCCTAAGCATTCAAAAGTATTACTTGATGAATCTAATTAAAATCAAGTAGGTGAAGTAGATTCAGATTTGCTGGAGTAGGGGTTCCTTGAGGGTTAGAAATTTTCACATGGTATCAGAGCTAGTGTAGGTGAAGCAAGAAGAACAATGCCAAAGAACCCAACACTGAGCAGAAGAGGGAGATCAAAAAAGTTGCAGAAGGCAGCAGTTCGAATCCTAGAGGGGTTTGCGCAGCTCTGGCCGGAGGGCTGTATTTCGTGGCAGTCTTTATCTGAGTGAGTCGATAGAGAGAAGTGCTTCCAGATCGAAATCTTGTCATGGCAGAGGGAGCAACGCTAAAGCCTCAGCGTGAGGAGAAGCTGGTGGGATGCACTATTTTCTGCAGGCTGTTTTGCTAGGCAGAATGACATCAAAAGAGAAGGAAGGAGCATGGTTGTGGGAATTTTTTCCTAAGTAAGACTTCCTGCCAAGAAGTCTGTTTTCTTATTGGCTAAGCAGCAGTAGTAAGAACCAGAGAGGAGATTTTCGACATTTGTGGCAGAGATGGCAACCACATGTCCAGGAGGGAGGTGGGGTGATCTAGAGATGTAGTTTGAAAGGACTACAGATGGGTAGGATCCTTGAGGGGCCCACCTCTCAGATTAATTCCTTGCTACGGGAGCCTAGATCAAAAGTTGCAGGGTGGGCTAGTGTCGGATAGTGTTGAGGAGTGTCAGAGAGACAGTTGTAATGGCTAGGAGCGCCAGAAACTGAACAACGTGTTGAAATTTGGTACCGAAGGACAGGTGGTTCCCCAAGGCTTTGATCTTTGGCCTAGGGAAAAGTGTCCAAAAGATTTTAATTTTTCTCCTAAAGTGACTTTATAATTTTTATAAAGTTAAAATCTAATTTAAAAGTGACCTTAAGTGATAAAGTTACTAAGTCTAATTTTAAAGTGACTTTTATAAAGTCAATGAAAAATTAGAAAGGAAAAGTGACTTTGGAAATAAATGACTAAGTGGGTCTTTATTAAAGTGGGGTGAATTAAAAAATAGAAAGTGAGATTTAAATGTGCATTTAATCTCAGCCATTGATCTAAATCTATCTCAACCATTGGATTTAGGGATCACCCAAAAGTCATTTAGGGTTGGGTTAAGGGAGGAAAATGAAGAAAAGATCATTCATTCTTTCATGAGCAGATTGGGAGAAGGAGAGCAAGAGAGCAAGGGAGATTTCTGAACAGGAAGGAGAAGGAGGCAGCAACTTGGCACATATTCCAAGGTAGCTCTTCAGCAAATCCGTACAGCTGAAAGAACAAGCAAAAAAAGGCTGATTTTTGCTGAGAAAATAGAGAAAAGCTGATTTTTGGGCACGAATTTCGAGGAGACGAATTTCTACACGGAAACCGAGGTCTTGTCCGTACATCCTTACGGTCCGTACCGCGCGTACAGCAAATTTCCAGATTGTCTGTAAGGCTGAAAACAGATAAGTTTGCTTGCTGGAAAAATTTGTTTTGCTGTAATTTTTGCTGAAAATTTTCTCACTGTAAAAGGCATTTTCCATAAATAAAGAAGAGCCCTCAAACTGGTTTTCCCCAAGAGTTGTAGGGGGTTTTTCCAGGGTCACATTGACCAAAAATATCAGTGTTTAAATGTGTTTTAATGGCTGTTTATTATTGCTGATTTTTATTTCTGCAATTTCCAACATTCTGTAAAATTTCCAGAATTTGTGTTTTCAAAAAAAAGAAAAAGATTATTTTTCAGCTTGTTAAATGTATGGTTATGGGAAAGGGCATTTAACTATATGGGAGAAATAAGGAGAAACTGAAAACCGGGGTGGGAAAAACAAAAATTTTTACACAACGAAGAGGAGTTGGCAACAATGCAAATGGCACAGAGTAGAGGTCAGCAACAACGCAGTAGATTCAGAGGGTCAGCACAGAGACTAGCAGCAATCAGGCTCCAACATTCACATGGTATCATACTGAACACAGTTAGTTCAATAATTTGGGGTGTTTTAACATTGTTGATGCAGCATCAACAACAGTTTGTAGTGCAGTTGCAGTTGGCAGTGCCAGTGCCAGTAGTAGCACAGATGCAGAATTTCAGAGGGACCTATAGTAGGAATGCAGGGTTTGTTGATTTGGGGTAGCATTAGATGTGCTCTAGCCATGAAAAATGGTGGAGAGGCTAAAGCACATGAGATATCCAAAACCCAAAAATGATTTGAGAAGATTCTTTCCGGTTTAGGAGATATTAAATAATTAATATTTTTAATGGAGTTCCTAAGTCTAAACTTAGGAAAAATAAAATATTAATGGGTATTAATATAAAACTGGGTTAGAAGGTTCTAAAGGACATGGATCAAGCCAAATCTAATCTTAGCCATTGATTAGAGATGTAATTTCGACCATTGAAGGACCAATAAGAAAAGTATAAGAGGAGGCTTGAGGGCCAGTTGGAGAACACATGAGAGTGCTTAGTCACTGGGTTCGGCAAATTTGAACGAAAAAATTCGAAATTCGCCGAACTTCAAAAGAATTTGAATTTATTCGTTCAAATTCACTGAACAAAATGGCAAACTCGAACTTCAAACGAATCAAATTTCAAGGTGAACTTAATCGTTAAAAATCGTTAAAATTCAATTTTTTCTGTTTAAAACAAATAGAAATGAATAATAAATTTTGCGGGCCCTGTGGTTTTGTTTTGGTTTCATTGTTTGCGGTGGCCTGTGGGTTAGAACTTAGGTTTCATTGTTTGCAGCGACCGACGACCACTGACCAGTCCACAACGTGAGGCTTGAGCTCATATACAAGCTACAACTTTCGACCGACGACGAGTTTTCAGGGTTTTCGACGGGTTTTCAGGTTTTTCGATGGCGTTTTTGATGGCTTGTGGGTCGTGGCATCTGGCAGCGTCGACGGGTTGTAACTTAGACCATAGGTCTGAGACTTGAGTCAAGAGAGCGAAGGGATTTGAAGCAGGCGCCGACCTCATCTCACGCTGTGGCCTGTGGCAGCGTCCTGAAGGTTGACACTGACCAGAACTCACTCTCAACATTAGTCCTTGAACTTGGATTCAACAGGGCTCAAAGAGGCTGAAAATCAGTGGATAAGAGGGCCAAGTTTCAGAACTCTTCAGGGACGAAATTCAGAGCTAATGAGGTATATCTTATAGGCATGAATTCAATTCTGAGAGCTATAAATAGAGTGCTGAATATGTCTGTTCCTTATGTTCAGAATTTCACTCTAACTGATGTCTTGTTAAGCAGTTAGATGAGGGCTGAGAGTTGATCTTATGTGTTTCAGGAAGGTCTGAATTTTGAACAAGGAATTTGCTCCAAAAATATCTTCAATCCTGTACAAAACCATTTACTAAGCATCTTAACCCAGAACCCAAAAATATTCTAAAGCTGCTCCTCGGTTCATGAGCTATGAACCTTCTGCCTCAAGTTCGTATCTTCTTATCCTTCCTTAGTCGAATTGCTTTTTCGAATTTAATTGACCGAATAGGAGGAGAGCTCCTTCTTATTTATATCATTTGAGCCCGCAACTTGGCCTCATAAACAGGCGTGAGACTTGGACTCAACAAGGTTGCATCTCGGCCTCTTCAACAGGCTGGAAATTTGTCCTTAACAAAAATGTAATTCAGCTCTTAAGATACCAACACTCTGCCCTTAAAAGTTGATAGAGCTTGAGAGCAGTGAGCCTTCTGAGTCCTGACAGAGCCTGACTCCTGAGAGCAATGAGCCTTCAAGCAGCCTCAGCCCTCTAGCAAGCCGCACATGTCTAGACTCCAGCTTCCAAGTTCCAGCCTCCAAGTAAGTAAAAAATTTAAATACACTTTTTTTTATCAGTTCAATAAAATTTACTAGATTTTATCAATTCGAACTTAAATACAATTTATTAGTATTTAAAGAGGCTCACGCTGAATTTTGAACTGATAATTTTTTTTTTTTTTTAAATTATAGTTTCAAATTTTCATAATATCATTCTGCAAAAAAAATATAAAACTAATTAAAATGTAAATTAAAAAAAATTGTAGACATTTCAGGCTTCAAGCCTTCACCTCAGTCTCCAACAATCAGAGGTTCAGAACCTTCATATTTCAATGGCACCCCCAAAATCAACTGTTGTAGCTTGGAATTTTGTCAAGAAAGATGGGAATAATCTTTCATGTCAGCTGTGTGGACATGATTTCACTGGTCGGGACCTGCATGTACCAGCAGTTTTGTGGGCTTATAGGACCACGTGCAAAAAACTGATGGAGCAGACGCCTCCAACGCTGGAGTATGGAGCAAACGCTGAAATCCCCATAGAGTATCAAATGCCTAGTCTGCACATAGCAGCGCTCACAGGTATGGCGGATCGCGGAGTCCTGGAAGAGAGGCTCGCGTAGTTGGAAGAACTTGAAGAGGAACGATTCCTGGCTTGCTTTCATCAACAGGTACAAAAGCGGCGCAAAAAGGCCTGGCACAATCGCCAGATTAAGTTGCGCACCTTCAAGGTAAACGATTTACCGTTACTATATGACAGTAAGTTGGATAAATTTCTAGGAAAGTTCAGAATGCATTGGATGGGGCCGTATGTTGTTAAGGAGGTCACAGACGGAGGCGCCGTGCAGATGGTAAAGCTAAATGGAGAACCTTTCCTAGGCAAAGTGAATGGCAGTGGATTGAAGCCATACACGGGTGGCCCGCCTATCTGACTAGCCGACAGAAGCACAGTCTTTGCGATCCAAGTAGCCGGAAGAAGCCGCGGGACTATAAAGAAATACAGGGGACACAGGAACAGATCCAGTGTAGCAGTTTCGACACCGCGGCCTTAGAACAACGCGTACAGGAGATTCAGCAAGCAGCTGCTTAGTGCGGTGCCAACCTTGCAGCTGTTCGAGCAGAGTTGGAGGGTCTCCGCACAAAGATCTCCGCACCGACAGAGTGACTCGAGGGCGAGTGACGATGTTTGTGTTGGGGGCATGTTGGGCGTGGAATCCCCCCAAAGCGTGTTTTGGGGCTGATAGCCCAAGTTTTGACTAAGTCCATTGTAAAGACTCCGCGAATTGTGAGTGCGGAGCACAAAGTCATAATAGAGTCACAGGGTTGTCCGCCCTTGATTTTGTAATGTAATGTCAGTTCGAAATATCTACCCATGGTCCGCAGACCATTGGATTGTAAAAATGTAGCGAGGCTCTAAGTGTAGAAAATAGTTAATCTAACGAAGCATGATGAATCGAAGGAATTGATGAAGCCTTGAGTTGAGTGTAAATCGTGTCTTTGGGTCATAGAGTTGGAGAAGGCTCTGCAGCTGAGAACGCAGAGGCCTAGTAGTCCGCAGCTGAGTGCGCGGACCCCTGCAGCTGAGTGCACAGGGTAGGTCGAATTTGTAACCATGGGAAGAATTAATAAAAGAGAAGTTTTACCATATTTCTATGTATCTTTTCCTATTTTATGTATTATTGGGTATGAATTGCAAGTTTACTGTTTATTCACTGTGCGAACTCATATGAATGTGCTGAATAGGTAAATATAACACAAGGCTTCTGTTTACGCGAAGATAACTAATTGTCATAAGAAGATAGGTAAAGATCTCGGGTGTGACTTAGCGAAATAGTGCAGATTGCTGCTCCAGCAGCGCGAAAGCCCCACAGCCCCTGGTTAGGATTGCATGAAGGCGAATATATCAGGGCGCGAAGGCCAGGGAAGTGCACGAAGTAACCTGCGCGAAGAGATTTTCAGTTGGACCAAATCAACCCCTCAGACATCTCAAGGGTGCGGAAACCTGGTTCCAACACCCCCACATACTACTTCGGGTGAGACCTCAGTCTGCGCTCCACGAACTGTTGTCGAAAGGGCCAGTAGTACAGGGATTTGTTTGGCTAATTAACTCCGAACTTGGGTCAGGCTTGCAGAGCCTTAGAAGAAGGGATCACGCAGCTGAACGAAGCAGTGCGCTTGGGACCTGAGGAAGAAATCTGACAGGTTGATCTTAGGCTTCAAGAATTTATGAAAGAAAGGGTGCGATTAAGGGAGAAAAGCACTCTGCTAGAAGCGAAAGTCAAGAAGCTTGAGGGTGAAGTAAAGAAATATTTTCTCGATAAGAAAACCAGGGTGATAAAATAGGGTGCGCATGATCACGTTGACGAATTTGGGGACTACCGCCGAGAGTTGATCGACCTGATGCCTTGGCTTGGACTGCATATTACTAAACGGATCACCCATGGCGCGCTGCAAATGATGGATGTTTTACAGGAAAAGTGATGGATGACCAGTTGAAACCCTATGCAGGATGGGATTACTGCAGAACTGCGGGCTAGGGAGAGCCGCGCGTTGCAGGTGCTGAGCGAGCAGAAGATCAACATGGAGAAGTTGAGCTTGCAACGTGACGAGGTTGTGTCGCAGAATAGGTAGATGGTACAGGTACTGGAAGAAGCCTGCCAGATGGTCCTTGAGTTGGCCATCCCAGCGGAAGCACCAGCAGAGGCGCACATCCACCCCTCTAGAAGTAAGAGAACAGCGCGCCAGCGCTATTACATCGGGGATGGAAGAGAACAGCAGTGCAGTAAGGGACTGCACTAGGATGTTGGAAGAGTCCTTCGAGGCCCTAACCAATCTCCAGGAGGACCCTAACATCCAGCGCTTAGAGACAGAGGCGCGTGAGCTCAGCAGTAGTATGATAGCGTCAAAGGGACCATGCAGACGGTGGGTCTCACTTAGAGGCTCGTGCGAATGTAGCAAGCCAAAGCATTGAAAGAGCAAGTGGACGCAGCACGACATAGAGAAGCAGTTTTGAAGGCGCGCTTTTAGCCTTGGATTGACGAGGCCTTCATCATTACAGCAACAATTGAAGGCAAGCTTGCGCAAATGCAGAGGATGTAGGTACAGATCCAGGGAAGCGGTTTTGACACCGCAGTCTCAGAACAACGTGTACAGGAGATTCAGCAAGCAGCCACTCAATGCGCTGCCGACCTTGGAGTTGTTCGAGCAGAGTTAGAAGGTCTCTGCGTGAATATCTCTGCACCGATAGAATGACTTGAGGGCGAGTCACGATGTTTGTGTTGGGGGCATGTTGGGCATGGAATCCTTCCAAGGCATGTTTTGGGGCTTAAAGCCCAAGTTTTAACTAAGTCCATTGTAAAGACTCTGTGAATTGGGCATGGAGTGTAAAGTCATAATAGAGTCATAGGGTTGTCCACCCTTGTTTTTGATTGTATAAATAGAGCAAGGCTCTAAGTATAGAAAACAATTAATCTAAGGAAGCATGATGAGTCTTAGGAATTGTTGAAGCATTGAGTTGAGTGTAAATCATGTCTTTGTGTCATAGAGTAGGAGAAAGCTCTGCAGCTGAGTGTGTAAAGGCCTGGTAGTTTGCAGCTAAGTGCGCAAACCCCTGCAGCTGAGTGCGCAGGGCAGGTTGAATCTGTAACCATGGGAAAAATTAATAAAAGAGAAGTTTTACCATATTTCTATGTATCTTTTCCTGTTTTATGTGTTATTGGGTATGAATTACAAGTTTACTGTTTATTCACTACACGAACTCATATGAATGTGTTGAATAAGTAAATATAATACAAGGCATCTGTTTACGCGGAGATAACTAACTGTTATAAGAAGATAGGTAAAGATCTCGGGTGTGACTTAGGGAAATAGTGCAGATTGCTACTCCAGCGGCGCAAAAGCCTCACAACCCCTGGTTAGGGTTGTGCGAAGGTGAATATATCAGGGCGTGAAGGCCAGGAAAGTGTGCGAAGTAACCTGCGCGAAGAGACTCTCAGTTGGACCAAATCAACCCCTCAGACATCTCAAGGGTGCGGAAACCTGGTTCGAGTACCCCCCCATACTACTTCGGGTGAGACCTTAGTCTCCGCTCCGTGGAATGTTTCCGAAAAGTCCAGTAGTACAGGGATTTGTTTGGCTAATTAACTCTGAACCTGGGTCAGGCCCCAACAAGCGAAAAAAAACTCCAATTCATCCTCTAGAAAAAGTGCAAAGATATCAAGAGAGAGAAAAGATTCAAACCAAAGTGATGAGAAATGAATTCATCTCACTTGTATTTGTACACAACTTAGGAGTTCAAATTAGCCTCCTTGGCTTACATAAGCCCCAAAAATAAAATAATGTTTAATAATATAACTTTTGGTGACAAGCCCACGAAACTAGCTCATAAATGAAATAGTAAGCCTCCCAAGAGGTCAAATAATAATCTATGCATGTCGTAGGGCCCTCTAAGAGGCCTAATGACGTCCATGGGTGTCACAATGAAGAGTAGGGCCCTGAAAAGAAGTGTACAAGGGGGTTGGCCCCTTGTAATAACCTGTGGTGTTCCAAATGACATGTGGGGGCAAACAAGTGTCCTCATGGGTCTCCAAACAAATTGAAATTCCTGTAGAGCGCCTACAAGGGATAGGATTGGTGTGTAGGTGATACCACATCATCGTGCAAGTCTTGGACCATCTTCCAAGTGTATGGTGCAAATTTGAGGCTAACTCGGCATGATAGATCAGGTACATCTTCCTCATCCAATAAGTGAAGCACAAACAATCGTTGAATGGTTGTGGGGATCCATAGAGTGTTGTCTACTGCTGTGGATGCCCATGGCTCTCAATGCACACCCTACATGTGCCACTGTAGCCCTCTGGAGTATTAGGACTTCGTATAGGGAGACCAAACCCAAAATGGAGACCATCTGCAATCCTGCATAAGATCCAATGCGTCCCCCAGTCTTCGAGCACAACAAGTCATTATAGAAATCGAGCAAATGATCTTACCAATCATGGACCAAATGTAGGAACTTCATAATGTCCCGCCCTTCCATAATGGGCTTAGGGATGTGCCAATGTTTCATAAAATCCAAATGGGATTAACCAATAATCCTATTAGGTGGTTTCTACTTCTAAAGGGGATAATATAGTCAAGGTACATCCTTCGAAAAGTGGTGGCATGTGACAAGTAGGTGAATGAAATGGGGGATGAGAAGGGGAAGCCTTGGGTCACATGTTGGGGTACAAGGGTAGCTAATAAGAGAGAAGCTCACAATTGGGTTTATAATGTGTAGGAGGGAGAAAACGTGGTACATGAGGTGCCTTGACCTTGATTTTTCCACCCTTATTTATATGCCTTCGCCTTTTTATGATTTTCTTTGATTAACTGCTCGGGGATGAAAGGGGTAAGAGTCAAGAGCATGATCTATAAGATATAGCAGTGAATATATACTTTTAAGGTAGGGCGGTTCATTGCCCACAAGGGGTTGGGACAATCATGGGTTCTTATATGATGAAGGAGGCTCATAGAACTTGTAGGAACCAGGGTGATGGTAATGATGATGGGGTAGAGCTCATGTATAGGCTTTTCCCCACAAGTTAAATGTGTTTGTCTCGACCATCTTTTGCATTTTGTGGTACATTTTTCTGTTGAATGTGGCCATATATGTTTTTATCTTTCTTTTTAACTGCATAAACCGCCGAGCTTCATTCCAGGCCATGACCCCAAATGTGGGCAAGTGAAAGGGGCATGCTAACCATATGTAGACCTAGGTTGGACGAATGATGAATGGGTTAGTAATGAATGGAAAGAGGGTAATCTAAGCGGATAATGGAGTGGGACCACGAAATCAAAATCAGGGTTTCCCATGAAATACCATCCCTAGAGCCAAATGGTCACTAAAAGAGATCCCACGGGTGACGGGACTGGAATCCAAGGTTAATACATAAAAGGGGTCTAGGGCACAAGAACACAT
>APFE030530297.1:2872-21533 GCA_000404065.3 Pinus taeda
AATCCAATGTCATAGATGAATTCCTTTTAACACCATTTAATCTTCAAAAGATCAATATCTTAATGATAATTTAGAAGTATTTACATTAAGTATTTAATAATTTAAGAACAGGGGACTTTATAAATTTCAACCTAAAATACATGATTTTACGTTTCACATTTTTTCTCCCATTAAAAATGCTTATCATTTTCTCTTCTTAGTGAAAGTAATGGTCAATCATGGTTTTCCATACTATTGGTTGACACTAAATTTACATCGAGACTATTATTGGTTTTGACAATGTTTACAAGGAGACATCAATATCCACGCGACCATCAATTGTGCTAATATTTGAAAACCACTGCCTCCACTACTTACAAGAATTAACCACTAAAGTTTCCTGTTTACTTCATTTTGTGACACTGTCCATCATAATGGAATGACTTGAATACCAATTTAAGAACTCTTATTTGATGTACTTGGATTTGAGTGGAGATAGACCAATGGTGCCTAACCTTCTTGAAATACGTAGATCAACAATGTATAACCTTTATAGTAGATGCTTGCATTCTATGAAGATGAATGATGACCCCCTCATTAGTGCTTCATAAAGGCACAAAGGGGCCGTAGGAAATTGAGCACAAGAACATTTTACTAAGGTTTTAATAGACTAGTTTCAATGCAATGCAAGGGACACCTATCCTTGTCATTTACAATAACATCCTCACATCACCATCATTCAATCAACAAATCCCTTGTAGGTTGGGGGAAAGGGGGTTAGAGTTGCGAGACATAAAATTTAAACATCGATAAATCCGGCATGTTATCCATAACTATAATATCTTGACTGGATGTTTGACATACTAATATGATTTAACTTAAATCAATTTCTTCTAAGAGTTCGATTTCGCACTCCTATTGTGTGTTGATACTATTATAGATAACAACCCATGTTTGACCTATTCATGATCTCTAATTGGTTTTGCAAATTATTTTAATGTTGAATCAAGTTAATATGGAAATTTACAAAAAAAATGAATGTTGTTGGAGGCCTTGTAATAGAATACTTCCAAATTTAATGAAATATGTGTTTAAAGGAAGTAGTCAAGGTTGATACTAATAATAGAGTAGAGAAATTTTCATTTTGTTGATGCTAAAAATTGTTGTTAAAAGAGGTATAAACTTTCTTCGAATAAGGGATGATTCCAAGTTCATTGTAGAATGGGAAAATGGTAATTACAGGGTTTTTCCCAGGGCTATTAGCAGATGTATTCAGGAGCTTGAAATCAAGGGAAGAGATTTGATCTATCCAGAGAGCCTCAGAATACCAAGAAGATGAAAAGTTCTAGCGTGAAATACCAAATTCATTGCTCAGATGGTGCTCTTAGCTATTCCAACCCTTTACCTTGACAATCACCTTAGGCTTCATACTATACTCATGCAATTCCATTTACTATAGCTATCCAGACATTACAATGCTCCAATAAGTTCTTTCATTTACTTTTCCATTTTCAGCGCATCACTGGGCATCTGTTTGTACTATTCTCAATATCAGATCTACAAGACACTGTGGATCTAAGGTCATGAAACAACATGAATTTACTATAACAAGGTGAGTTTGTTCTAGGTTTCTAGGAACCTGTGATGACTTCAAAGGCTAATAAAAGAAAGATGCAACTAGAGGATCATTGAATGGAAAATCTACTAATAAATCTTGTATATGGAGAAGTTGTTTATTTATAATGTATGCAACCACTTCCATTGCATTGACTTAAGTCTATATCCCTACTTAAAATAATTCCAACACGTGCCTTCCTCTATGGTAAAAAATACAACAAACAAATTGCAATTCGATATATGTTTACTTTGTCAGTCTTTGCAAGTGTTCAAAAACAAGGTTATGTGTAATTAGTTCACAAGGTAACTTTGTAATATAAGAGTTCTACATAGATCTACACTGGGAACTTACTGATGCATATTAGTGCCAACCTATATCATAATATTCTAATATGATACTCACTCCATAGATTTGAAATGACATGTTACAATCTGTAAGAACAAGTTGTGTTCTAACATTGCATTATGTCTGAGATCAAACCTTCAATAACACTTGATTTTGTCATCACCATGACGTAATAAATGTTGGTACATATTAATGAACCTCCTTCATATTGGATATGATAGCATAATTATGAGAGAAAGTTTTGATTTCCCTTTGAATCGATAATATGCTACAAAATATGAGTTGCACTATCTTTCCAAGGCCATTTTAACTATAAAAAGAAAATGTTTGCTATTAATACCTTTTTTTCTAGGAAAACATCACATTGGACCCTACAAGAGTTTCTCAAGTGTGATGACATATCAATAAAAATGTAATCGTGGGGTCATTTATATTTACCATCAAAGGCTTCCTTCCATATGACTCCCCTTGTATTACATATTTTAGAATATATGTGCCAATCCATGTGCAAAATTTTAGATAGTATATGGCTCTAACATCGGGGGCAAGTTCTCCATAAAGGATTTTTTGAGAAGCTTCAAATCTGAACATATCAACATAGATTTGTTAAGGAAAAATCAATTATCTGATGAATCCTCTCCATCATCTCAAGGTTGCAGTGTCCCTTTCCCATGTTTAGTCATCGTGAAAAAAAGTGGCATGTTAAGATAAGAGTACTTACAAGCCACAAGTGTTGTTATTGGTGGGTTAGTGTCCTCATTCCCTTCCTTTGATACCATGGGATAATGAATTCCCAACATTCTAGGCAAAAATCGATCTATAAGTCCTTGATCACTGCGAAACTAACATATTATGGGACATAATCCCTCCTTATCACTCATAACTCCATTAAATCCACCCTCTAAATCTCTTTTGCAATGTTAAAAACACCCACATTTAGACTCTCTTTGGTTCATGAAAAATATATTTTCATTCTACCAAAGGAAAGGTTGTCTCTAGGGCCAAGAACACTCATGTTTGTATGATGGCTTGGGCTCGAAGAATGATGCTCTTTACATTAAGGAAAACGTTATAACATCATCCCTAGTGTTGATTTTGAATAAAACATTTATTAAAAATTACAAAACCTGAGTCATAGAGAAACCCTTAAGAAGCTTGATTACAAAGTCCTTTCACTCGTCTTCAAATCTTATCTCTAACACACTTAACCTTAGCCCACTACACAAACTCCTTTCTCGGGTCCTCATTAGATGGCATGCATGAATACTTTATGTTAAAATCCTCCAAATGTATGGTTATAAATGTGTAATTTTTTTGCTCAATTTCTGAGTCCAAAACAATGATACTTTCAACAATATCATGCACATTATTTTGTGTCACAAGGTTTTCCTTTCGAAATAGGAAATCATTCCTTTAATCACCCGAGATATCATATCCTGGATCTTCTATGCACCTCAATTCTTCAACCTGACCCATTTTTCTGCTATGTCCTTCTAGGACAGTGAGCATATCATTATATCCCATGAGGCCAATGATGTTATCTCTTCTAGGCCCAGGTTCGAATTTTTCATTGGTTACTACTGTAATACAACCCCTGTCTCACTAGGTAGAAAACATTCATGCTCGTTTTGGATGATGTTGAAAAGAGGATCATTCACCTAGTACTCCATGCCCATTTTCTTGTCTCTAGTGGTTTCTTTAAGAAAATCACATTGATGCTCCTTTGGAGAAGCATTTTTATCACGACTTAAGGCATCAAATTGAAAATTTTTAGAATTTTCTTCATAGTCAATGTCATCATTCTCAAGGGAGCCTATGAGACTCCCCATCGTAATAGGGAAGACACCACCATTTGATTTTTCTTCTTCGGATTCTTCAAATATGTATTTGTCTCCCTTATAGCTTCCACCAAACCATCCTTAAGTTAGAGAAACAAGTGCGTCTTTATTGGACTATTCCAATTATTTATCAAATTTCAATGCCTGTACATGATTTCGCTCTAGTTAGTCATTGCCAAAATTCATAGATCCATTGAAACATAATATATATGACATTTCCATGAATTCTAAAATGGGAAATTTATTTTTAGGTTCAAGCCTCTATATTCTTTGTTGGCTACTCTTGTCCCAATTATCAGTTTCAATGCAGTCATGACCTCTGAGTAGTCTACATCATTTTTTATGTTTGTCATACTTTAGCTGTCACATTTAGGCATTAAAAAAAGTGTACTCTGTTGGCTAAGATATTCAAAGTAGAAATAACTCTTGTAATCTCAATTTTAATATTTGAATCTATTGCTCTTGTAGCAATATTGGTTGCATTAGTAGCAATAAGCCCCACAAAGGGATATAGTGGAAGAAGTCTTGAACCCTCTTGATCCAAACTATGTGAGCAATTATATTCCCATTATTGAAATAATTATCAAACATCAATTATATACTTGGCCTTCATATTTTATGAATATAAATGTACTTGCATATCTAGAGCTAGCAGGCATCATTGAATGTTTATTGTAGTTGTCAGATGCAAGCTCTTTTTTGTTTTTTCACATTGTGACATCATTATAATTTTTGAGTATAATGGTGTGCCTTATGTTAGTGATAGATCAAAAAACTTGTATTTAATTTGTCATTTCTATTTTTGAAGCTTTTACAACACTAACACTATCAGTCAAATTCTAGCTCTCTCTCACTTGAAGATAGCTTATTCCTTGATTTGAATTATGTTCCCATTGGAAATAAGTTAAGAGAATGTACTCATAATCACTATGAAAAATATGAAGTCCCCTCATTCTCTAAAACTGAAAGAAGATTAATTTCTACAAAGTGATGGGAAAGGAAGAGTGAATTTTGTGGAACATTTATATTGTAAGCTTAACATGAAACCCCATTCTCTTTTATTTCATCTATTGTGAGAAAGTCGAAAATTCTTAGTATTTAGTTGTGTAAGTCCTTAAAACATAGGCATGTTTCTATGACATATCCAAAAAGGAAGATTAAAGTAATGGCTGGTAGAATGTCAACCAACCTTCCAATAATGGATTTCACTTAGAATTTGAAATATGGTTGTTGGGTTTGGGTCGATTTCCAAATGCTGCTACTAAATTTACATGGCTGGTAATCTAGAAACCTATGAGAGACATATTAACAACAGTAAATAGAATCAGAAAAAGAATAAGTTTGTTTTCCATTGTTTCAATGTTCACTATTAGTATATCCTCAGTAGAAATAAAAAGAAAGGTCAAGGGCAGTAGCTCGAAATTAAAATGAACAGATGAGAAGCAAAGGTGCATTCATATGGAAAAACAAGCTAGGAAAAGTCATTTGTCATTCTCTTCATAAAGAATTCCATCAATCAATTTATGAATGGGTGTTGATACATTCATTGAATGGATAGTATTTTTAGAATAACAAATGGAATTTAGAATGAATTCTTGGATAAAAACTAATAACATCTTCACTTTATGGCTATAGATAAGAACACTGACAAATTGATATAAATGTAGGAATTCATGGAGAAATAATTCAAACAAACTTTACTATTTTCTAAGACAATTGAGACCCTTCATACATAAGGTGAAAAACCTCCTCACGTAACCTCATATTCCTTTATTTTTTGGAAATAAGTTACACTAAAGAAGGTTGTAACGTAGTATACAAGAGGGGATAAAAGACAAAATTGAAGACTTTGTAAAGAGTTGGAATTTTGAAACCTGTAGGCTAAATTTCTCTAATGCCCTATGGACCACTGTATTCATAAAATATCTGAGAGTCTACCAGAAGATTCACCTCCCTTTTGTAGAATGTGTATCCTAGTTTTCATACTTTTTCTTACTTAATAAAGAATTTTTCCTAATTTTCTATTAAGTTATCGATAACTTTCTTCAGTTATCAAGAAAAATTTTCAAGACTTACAGTCAACATTATTTTTTTAATTATATTTGAATATAATGCAATGAAGTGACTTATTTCAAATACTTGTTATTTTTCTATTTCCCGCATTGCTTTATCATCAATATTGAGTAAGGTATTTACTTTTAGATGCTATGGAAATTTATTGCCAACCTATTTAATTTGAAGGAGTGTCTTGCTCTGAATTCAAGGTTATGCAATCGTTATAGTTTACATATGAACCATAGGGATTCATGGGAATATTTTCCAATATGTCTTCTTGGGTTCCATTGAATTCAATTGAATAATGCCCATGGATTTTTTGTCCTATTAATAAAAGTTAATGACTACCACCTTCACTAGAATGTTTTATATTTTAATGTATTATTTGAGTCCCAAGGATTATCATCCCATTCTCTTTGCTACCTAGGGCATCATATTTTATTTTTTTCTATATCATCCATCTAATATATATAGTTTTTTTATGATAATTGAACTATATCAACATTTGATCTACCTAGCTAGTGATTTTTGAACCAACACCCTATTGGTAACCTATTAGGGTTTTCAGTTGGTAATCTTGTAGGGGAAACCAAGGATTTGTACTAATTAGTGCTACAACTCTAGCTAGGTTTAGTTTTTGATAAGGAGCTAAAAAAGTCTGCAATGAAGTATATAAAGGTTAGATTAATATGTTATTAACTTATTATCATTCATGGGATTTTTGTCAGAGGCAATTTTTTTCCTTTGTTGTTAAATAATCCTTTGTTAACGTTTATACCTTCCTTTGGCTCAAATTCCATAACCAAGAAGTATATATTCTATAAAGTCCACAAAAGGCTTGAACCTAGCATCAGTCATTCAGATACTCTGCATCCTTAGGCCATCCATGTCATTTGGACTTCTATTGACCATGGATGTGGAAGTTAACTTCGTGCACAACATTAGTGTGACAAAGCATCTTCTAGGTTTTTAACCCTTACATGAGCACAAAAAGTGCTTCAATCACTTGACCATGTTCTCAATAAATTAATATTTTTTTGGTTTTGAATATAACAATTTTCAGTCCATTATTCCAAGGTTTTTAAAGGGAGAATTAATTAAAATTTGACAGAATCCGACAATTTGTTTAGATGCATCATATATTACTTCAAGGGGCAATGAGTACATCATGGATCAAAGAGAGCTATGAAAATCTAATGAAATGATTACAAGGGAATTATTGTCCTCATTAAGCCAAAAATGCTAGAATATGAGTATGCACAACTATAGTAAGCGACTAGAATGGAAACAGATGAATTTCTCTTGAACAAGTAAAATCAGTTCTTATTTAAAAGGGCTCAATTCGTCAAAGCTAAGAGGGGATGGTTCTTCATGAAAAGTAGCCTTACACTGATAACTCTAATGTTCGACCAAATTTTAGGAACATGGGGATGTTGAAGCTAGGAAACACACTTGAGAGTCATATGGAGATACCCCCCAAAATTTTAGGTGGCCTCATGGTGGACCAGGGGATGTTGGTGTCCCTAATATAGGATACCCCATGTATAAATGAATGTAACTAGGAAGGGAATGAAAATAAAATAATTGAATTTCAATTTAACAAGTAAAACCAGTTCTTCTTAAAAAACTTTAGCTTCCCTAGGCTAAGATGGGGTGCTTCCTCATGAGAAGTAGCCTTACGCAGATAATTCTAGTGTTCCACTAAGTTCCTGAATGTTCAGATGCAAGGAGTTGGGAAATTTACTTTAAAGACATGTGAAGACACCCCTCAAATTTTAGAGAGAATCACGGGGGATAGGGGATATTGGGGTCCCTAGAATAGGGGACCACATATTTAAGTGACCATAACCATATCCTTGGTTGTTAAATGTTGGATTGTAGGTTTCATATTAGATGTTAAATACTCAAAAAATAAACCCTTGGTTGTCAAATATCATAAACTAGGGCTGTTGAGAGTTAAACACCGGCTCGCCCAACAAAATCCAAAATGAGAATGATGAATCTATTTGGTGGCTTAGTTGTACCTCTCTAATGCCTCCTCCTGGTGGCTCAGTTACAAACAACACCTTCTTATTCCTCGGAATCTTGACTCTCTTTGCAAATGTATTGAAACAAGCCAGGAACATATTTTTGGATGAAATATTTTTCGATTTTGTTTTCGAGACAAGGGTTTTTGTTAAGTATCTCTCTTTTGCAGGTGTATTCAAGAGCTACAAAGGAGAAAATATTCTTCTGTAGCCTATATAGATCTATGAAATGAACAATGTATTATTTTAGCCCCAAATGAAGCATTGATATACGAATATTACATATGTGGCATGTAAATTCACAAGTCCATTGACCTAATCAACTATTCTAGCTCCCAATCTAAAGAAAAAATCTTCACAAAGATGCTTCAATTCCAATAGGTTTGGCCACTTCACTAGAGAGTGGCCTCACAAGAGGGATACTACAAGAGATGATGACAAAAATATAAACTACAAAGGCAATGGAAATCAAAGGAACAACAGGTTCAACCACAAAGGAAAGATAAATGCTCCTGTTACTCGATATGGAAATGGTAGTCCTGCCAAGAAGTCAAGAAACTCTAGGTATGAAGAAGTTAATGTTTTAGAAAAGAAAAAAGAATTTTATCTTATTTCTTACCCTACCATTGCCTCTCCTCCAGATACATTGGATCATTGGTTGATTGATAATGGTGCCTCAAGGTACTTCACGAGGTATAAGGAGGCCCTATTAAACTTGATTGAAAAGAAGAAAAACATGGATATTATACCTAGGGATAATGCAACTTACCTCAAGAAAGGAATTGGGAATGTTACTCTTCACTTAAATCAAGGTGAAACGCTCCATTTACAAGAAATGTTGTATGTACCTGCTCTGAAAAAGAATGTAGTCTCTATTGCTAGGATGGAAGATAAAGTTTTCAAGGTGACATACATTGATAGGAATATCTGTGTTTGGAAAAGGAAATCGAAAGATGCAATCACGCTTGGATTTAGAGTTGAAGGTCTTTATCAGTTTGGAGGAGGTCCATTGGGAGAAATTTCTTGCAATACTTCTCTTCAATCTGAATTATGACACCGAAGATTTTATCACCTTCATCACAAATCCTTACGCAATTTAAGAAATATGGTCACAAGTATGCCTGAATTTAGCTTAGATCAGGAAGGTTTTTCTCAGGGTTTTGAAATTGAAAACACACAAGGGCACCATTCCCCCATCTCAAATTCAAACTTCCAATATTCTCCAATTGGTCCATTTTGATCTATTAGATATGTCTCCCATAACATCTTTGGGTGGATATTTATACTACGCAACTTTTATGGATGACTTATATAGAAAAACATGGATATATTCCTTGGAGAAGAAGGACAAACCATTCAAATGGTTCCTCTCTTTCGTAACCTTGGTTGAGAATCAAACAGGGAAGAAGATAAAAATATTCAGGGTTGATAATGGAACCGCATATGTGTCAAATGAATTCAGTGATTGTTGTAGAAAAAAATAGATAGATTCTATATGCCTTTGAAGTTTCACTGTAGCCCAAAAATGTTCCTTTCTTTCGAGATGTATCTAGCTCACATGAAAATACATGGGACAACCAAAAATTCTAAAATGAGAAACATTGAGTTTCTTATAGGTAAAAACATCTTCGAGCATCTTGAATTCCAATGCATGGTGTCGGCATTTATTTTGAACATATGCAACAGTGTTGGTAGCTTCTCCCCATAAGAACTTTTGTAGTCCTTGGTGATGAAGCATGAAATGGGTGGCTTCTATCATATTTCAATACTTCCTTTTGGAAACACCATTAGGAAGTATGGAAATATCATAGAAGCCACCCATGCCATGCTTCATCACCAAGGCCTACCGAAGCTCTTATGGGGTGAAGCTACCAACACCATTGTGTATGTTCAAAATAAATGGCCGCACCATGCATTGGAATTCAAGATGCCTGAAGAAGTTTTTACCGATAAGAAGCTAGATGTTTCTCATCTTATAATTTTTGGTTGTCCCATATATTTTCATGTGTCGAAAGAGAAAAGGAAAAATCTAGATACATCTTAGAAGAAAGGAACATTTGTGAGCTACAATGAAAGCCATCTCAAATCTATGTTCCTATTCAAAGAGAAGTGAAAATAAGTCATGGTGTCACATTCGATGAAGATTATTCCCATAGGAAAGTTTGAGATCTTACTATCTCTATGAAGGACATTGATGATGATGCATAAAATAAATATGAACCTCCGATAGATGACCTAATGCCCGATGTTGAAGGTCTGATGGATCCCATTGATCCACCTCCTAATGATCCCTCTACTTCGAGAAAACCTTTGTGGTTCAAACATACTCTTGAAGATGCTGAGAAACATATGACATTGAGGGGGACATTTCGTGAAAGAAAGAATCTCAACACGCACCAAGGGTACTTAGTTGCCAAGAGTACCACTATACAATCTAAGCAATGTACATTCGAAGAAGCTGTGAAACAATAAGTCTAGAAGGATATGATGAATATTGAATATGAATCGATCATGAAGAATGATGTTTGGGATTGTTATATACATTTTTGGGAATTGCAACCCCAATCATAAATGTCCATTATCTAAGGGCTCCTAAGTCCCTAAAAGTGTTGCTTCACTACCTAAAAGAACAAGGTCAACTGATTACATCATCTCCCAGAAGTTCTCCACTAAAAACTGCTCAGAAATGGTCAAAACTGGACCATACTAAATACCCAGTGTAAAGGGTGCGATGCATACTGGATGGCCCCTTTGTAGGGTGTAATGGGTGAGAATGGACTAATGGCAGAGACAGTTTGCGACGTGGAAGATCATAGAATCTTCCAGAAGCTTCCCCTCTGACACTTGCCTCTCTGTTTTCGACCAGGGATGAGTAAGAGATCATGAGTCTCCAAGTGGAATCAGGAACTATCAGAGGGAGGACACTAATCAAGTCCCTAGAAGATGACTCACCCCACTACAATCATCTATATATGGATCCCTCATCACAGAGATCCAAAGGTTAGAATCTTGTATCTTGTAGAGAAGTGCTATTGGTTTTCTAGTGAAACTTCATAGTGTTGGGTGATCTAAGCTTTACTTGAGGTGAAGAAGGGCTTTCTTGCTAGAGGATGATGCTAGGTCAGAACTAGTTTGTAATCCTCTTTCCATTCTTGATATTAATAAAGCTATTCAAGTTTTCCTCCACATTCTTGTATGTTTGACTGTATATGAATTTGTGTGGTTAACACATATCTGGTCCTGTGTTATTTATGAATATAGATCTCTGTTTTTCAATAGTATTATGCTACCTTGATTCCACAGGTGCTATTTGAAGTTGGGCAAATGAAGAAGAAGTGGAAAAGATCTATCAGGAAGGAGAGGAATCAAGCAAGGAACCAAGCGCAAGACTAAGGTTGGTGTCCTTTGTTCCACTCTTATCTATTTTTCATAAAGGAAAGCGAAAGTAGTCTTTACTTGTTTGTTTCTAAGATAGCTACCAGTCTTAGTGGGAATAGCAGCTCTAAGTGGACACTATTCCCGGTAGCAAAATGGCGACTCCACTGGGAAGCGAATAGATTGTTTTTTAGTCTATCTTTGTTTGTTTTATAAACTTACAGATGGAGCCTCGAGTCAAGCCAGCTAGCCTTCGAACTGCATTTGTTATGCAAATGCAAAGTAGATCAATGCTACTTCATTCTATCTCCAGGTTTTGTTTATAAATTGAACAATTGATCTGCAAACGTTCTAATTGCCCTAACTAGTGGCTCTAGTAACCTCCTTAGATCAACCCCTGTGATTTACATTTACTGAACATCACTTACTCGGCCTAAATCCCTGAAATGAACTGTAAATTGTGAGCAAAGACTGGTTAAAAGTCTCGCACTAGTACCATCACACCCTCCCTTCAAGGCAGTCTGTATGCATCACACTTCCCGTGTGCAGTAGGTGATATGCATACTAGTTTCCCTGTGTGACAGGTGCGATGGTCAGGGAAGGTTAATTTTACCTTCAGACTTTGGTTTTTCTTCAATCCTTTCAGTTCTATTCACGAGTTTTTCTATCTGTGGTTAGTATATCTCTATGAAAACCCCCTTTTCTTCCATCATTCCACCTCTATTGTGCAAAGAACTGTAAGTGTTTTTATGTATTGTGCGCCATTTTCAGTTCTCTTTCGCAAAGAAGTAGCGTAGTCGAACTATCGTTTCTTAATCTGAAAGTGTCGTAAGTGTCGTTTTCAGTCAAAGAAGAGAATCCCATTGTTCTTGATAGTCGATTGTATTGTTACTATTGTATATGATTTGAATTATTAGTTTTTAAAGTGTCGAAAAACAATTTTCATTTCGAAATCGCAAAGTGTTGCCCTTATCTTCACTTCATTTTGAAAAGAAATTTGTTAAGTATTGTCGCTTTGAAAATAATTTAGATTCGCACTTAGCTTTCTTATCATCATCCATACATTAAGAAGGCTGAAAACAAATACATGCATGTTCATTTGCATTTAGACTGCTTGGTTTGATTTAGGACAGTGCATTTAGTGTGTGCTCTGTGCTCTTTGTTGAAAGACTCTCAATTTTCTTTCCTTAGCAGCTAGGATTTTCGTTGCCAAAAGAAGATTAAACAGTTGTTTATCATCTTAGACTGCATTTTAGGAATTGTATACACATCACGTGGTGAGCCTGAAAGGAAAATTTTTAAACAAGATCAACTATAAAATAAATTTAATGAATCTAAAAATGCTTTGGAACCTAACAAACAACATCTAGAAGTCTAGGCTAGAGACGTATTTCGGCGTCGTAAAACCTGGTAACTGTTGTTTTCATTGTTGGTTGGGTGATTCCTCCAGTTTGAGACGACAAGTGCCAGTATGGACTTGTTCTCCCATGAATCCTTGAGTATATATTGGGAGACCACAATATGCTATATCCTTTATCCATAGGAAGCCATGTCTGCAGCCCTATCAATCGCAATTCACTAAACATAGCATTCGGGAAGATTGACTATCGTACCGTAAAAAGTATTCTGCAGTTTTGCGATTGGTTTGGTAATCCTCTCTGCCTAGATTTCCATAGAAGTCTCTTTCATTCCTTTTTGGACTCCTTAAAAGAAAAGGTCCATCTGAGCACTCGTCACTTCAGGCTTACTAAATATCGAAGGTGACTAGAGTCATCTTTTGTTTTTTCTCAACTCTTAAAAATTGAAGAAACAAGTTTTGTCAAAGAGTCTAAAATTTATTTTGATCAGAATAACAACACAAGTTCCCTCATTGATCTTTAGGTTGAGAAAAATGGAGTCTACCAACCAAGGATTTCCCCTTGGAGGAAATCCTAGTCCTTTTTCCTCTTGGGGAGATGTTGGTGCACCCTATATGGCCACATTGTCACTTCTAGGGTTGACGATTGGTTTGCCCATATGGCTCTTCTCTACCTCTATCGTTCAAAATATCGTAATCCCTGAACAATCAAGTTAGCAATTAGATGATACTAGAGTTACCCCCCAACCTTCTACTTCGTCTGTTTCTCCCTCTCCTCCTTCCTCTTCACTTGATAAAGTTGGTAAAGCTAAAGATCGAGTAACTGAGAAGAAGAAGAAGAAGCGGAAAGAGAAAAAATGAAAGAAGAAGGAAGAACCAAAAGGAAAAGGGGGCAACCATGTGTTGTCTAGTGAAAATCCTCACACTGCACTGTCTAAACCTAAATCTCCATGTGTCATTTGTAAAGGAGACCACTATCATCGAGATTGTCCTTGCGTCCCTCGGATATTAAGGGACTGGTCTCCTCATTTGCACAATCCGGTGTCGTCAACCTCTGATGATCATGTTGAAAGCACACCGTCAACTAGTGAAAGCGAGGTATCTGGACAGAAAATGAATCACAAATTTCCTTGTAAATTGTGTGAAGGCGATCACGCCATCCACCGTTGTCCCTTCCTAGATGAAGCTAAAAGAGTTTTGGATGACCGTCCTGCTTCACCACTACGGCTCCCTCCTGGATATAAGAAACTCTTGCCAAATCCACCACTGGTTGAAAATCTGGCTGGCACGCCATTATGGTCAGCCAAAATGTCTATCATTGAAAATTAACCCTCTGAATCCATACCAGACGAAAGTCAAAAGGTCGAGGTGGCAGTTGACCCGGTCTTTCCTTTAGAATGTTCATCTTCGAATGATACCGTCACTGAAGAGAAAGAGAATGACATTGTTCAAATTCTTTTGGTAAACACAGACTCCGATGAACTTGGGGCAGTCTACCTGTTCCATTACCGCAAGAAGGAAGTTCATCAGAGTCGTATCCGGCCGTCTATTCGGTTCCACCACCAGGCAACCTGGTCGTTTCCTTCGATTGGAATATACTAGGAAGACCCCGTGTACCAGCTAGTGTACCATTCAGAATCATTGTACAAGCTTACAAAATGGTCATGGCTACTACCATCATAGATGAAGCGGCTTCTGTGAGTATCCTTTCCTCAACTACTTGGAAAGCGCTTGGTTCACCATCGCTTTTACCTGAAATGAGAAATCTGATAGGCTTTGACAAAGGAACCAGTTGACTGTTAGGGATCCTTCCCAATGTGCCCATTACATTGAGAAGGAAAACTATTCACATGAATGTGATGGTAGTCCAAGGATCCCTACATTATAATCTACTCCTTGGGCGTGACTATATTTATTGCATGGGAGCTGTCGTCTCCTCACTCTTTAGAGTAATGTGTTTTCCGCATGAAGGCAGAGTGGTCAAGCTCGTAGACCAACGGTCATTCCCCAGTTCACACATAGAAAATAGTCAAATGCCATCCCTAAATGGTCTTTCAACATAAGGAATGTCTCATCGATCTCCAGTCCGTCCACCTGACGAGCGCGAGTGATTCAGGAGGTTAAGACTGAAACCTAGGGGGCATGCACCCTGGTCTGTTTCAGCAAGAAAACCTTGGGTATAGATTAGGTTTCCACGGAGGATATATGACTAGTCTGACACACCCGTCTGTTGAGGAAAATGGGATTAGATTGGAATACGATTCGCTCGTCAAAGTTATGTGAGTGGAGGCGACTATGCCACTCACCTTTGTCTATTTTGGTGGACATTGCCAAGGAAGAATTTTTTCTGCAACGCGGATGGAGAGATTTCATATGGTAACCTGGAAATTTTTCACTATACCTAGGGGCATGCAAACCTTTTTGCATGCAAGTGAAGAGCAATCCTAGCTTGCATAAAGAAAGGATCTGGGGCAAAGCTTTAAAAGGTGCAAGCCCCATAAAAAATGGCATCTTAGATGAGATATCCTTATTATATGACTGGCACGAGCAGTTTTAATGCAGAATTCAAGCTCGTTAAAAAATAAACATAAGCAAATGAGCAAATGTTTCCCCCAGATTTTAAGCTCATTAAAAAATGAACCAATTTTCCGGTAAATAACCATTGTGAATGCATTAGCATCAACTTTTGAGCCTTGGTCATGTTCTCGTCATCACCTCCACTCTGCTTTTAGCCGATCATTCCCCTCCAATTGATTGTTTACCCTTTTGAGGAACATTTTCGAAGAGTGATTCTATTAGCCATCCTTGTGACACTACCGTTATTGGAAAATTCCAAACTTGACCTGGAATCTGTTGCTACTCGAAATCATCACTCGTTCCTCGAAAAAAGAGTCTCCTTTAAGCTCTTTTCAACTAACTCATAAAATATGAAAATATTTCCGAGCGATTAGCCTCTCCAGCTCGTTAAAGTCATTTGAAGTTCTATCCCTCCTATAGATTTTAATATTTTTGGATTTGAGGGATTATTATACAGAAAGATCGAGCGCTTGTCTTGTTCGGCTCATTAAAATTACCGAACATTCATCCTTTTCGTATTATTTTGCACTTTTTTGACTTAAGGGATTATATGATGAAAAATAATCTTTGGAGTTTCCTTTCTGTTCCTTTCAGACTCTCTAAAATTGAAAAGGGCAGAGTTATATTTGTCGTTAAACTCATTAAAACCGAATAGTGACAAACTCATCCAAATGGACGAGAACGAGTTTCACTATCACTAGGCTTGTTAAAATATAGCGACAGGTTCGCCCGAAGGGTGAATTATATAACAAGCATATGTTATCCTCCTCAAGCTTGAAAAAAATAAAGAGGTACTCGTTAGCAATGACTGGGGAAAATTGTGAAGAAAACTTGATAAAACTTTATTGGTAGCAAGTCGCTTTTGAACATGACACTTTCTCTCCGCATCCGAGTCGGGTTGGGTTGTTCCATTCACTGCTCATATCACCATTGGTCTGTCAGACCATCCATCTTTGGGGCTAATGCTACCAATCCATCGTCAATGGCACCAATATGTTTAAGAGAAGTCACTCAGAGAATTCACCTGTGTCTCACCCGCTGCAATACATTCACACTCCATTCTTTCATGACCGCCACCGTGAACCTTGTATGATAAGATCGTTTTCACATCCGAAATCATTTTCTTCATTCCATGTCGTAGATGTGGGATTCACTAAGGCCCTCCACTGACAGGTCACTTCTTGTCGACATCAACTCATTATACAAGAAGTTGACCTAGGAACAACCCTTTCAGTACTTTGAAGCTTGCATGCCTCAATGGCAAGTTTCTCACTTTCGGCGATAGGTTTACATTAATGGCCTTCGACCAAGAGATTTTGCATTGTTTTCAATGCCAAGTCCTTTTTCACACCGCGTGAATTGTACTGTAGTAACTTGAGGGTCATTGTCATTATTGGTGATTCCTCTCACGCCTATTAACAGCTTACATCATTGGCTGGTAATCAGGCGATGTCTTTCCATGTCTGACTCCAGAACATTTTTTCACATGGATCGACATGTACTCTGAGTGAATATTGAACGAGTTTTGAAGATCCCATATCTAGTTTCATCCATCCGGGCTACAATATATTCAGGAATATAAAGACATCAAATGTACATCATTGCGAAATAGATGATCATCCAAATCAAAGGATGATGAGTCTGAATCATCAATCTGCTACATAGACGATTGTCTGTCCTATGTACATGAAAATGAATTTATAAAGCTAAGCATGGGAATGCCCGCCTCAGCTAGAGCATGAAAAATATTACGAAGATAATGTATTGTATTGTATCTTATTATAGGTCACCTCCCAGCTCGAAAAAACATCGGATCCTCATGATAAAGCATTTCACCCAACATCAAAAGATTAACGACCTCATGCTTTACGGGGCAACTATTATAGACATTTTTTGGCACTGCAACCCCAATCATAAATGTCCATAAATTGATGGATCCTAAGTCCCTAACAGTGTTGCTTCACTACCTAAAGGAACAAGGTCAGCTGATTGCATCATCTCCCAGAAGTTTTCCACTAAAAACTATCAGAAATGGTCAAAACTGGACCATACTGAATACCCAGTGTAGAGGGTGTGATGCATATCACCTTCCTAGTGTAAAGGGTGTGATGCATACTAGATGGCCCCTCTATAGGGTGCAATGGGCAAAAATGGACAAATGGCAGAGACAGTTTTGTTAAGAATTTACTGCACAACATAAATAATTACTGAGAGGAATAAATATAAAATTAACCAGCAATAACCCTAAACACATAAATACACATGTTTATCCAGGAAAACCCCAAATCCGGGGAAAAACCCAATCATAATGAAATTTCATTATCCTTGGCCAAAACCCTGGCCAATCCGGCGAAGTGAGCCTTCACCGCTCACCTCCAGACCTATCTTACAATGAAGTCTTCCCAGCCTTTTATAGGCTCCATTACATGCAATACTATGGGCTGAAAACTATGGGTGCACAAAGCCATGTGCCCCAAAACCACCACTGTTTACCCTAGTCAAATATTGACTCTATCCCGAGTCAAATTTACCTAACAATTCCCCCCTTAAACTTGACTTGGGGCTTCTTGACTAAATCCAGCCAAACCTGCTAAGTGAGACAACCCCGCTCACTCTAGCTCTTCCCCCCTCAAATTTTTACCGCGAGTAATTGTTAACTTGACATCCCCCTATCACCTAGGTCTAACCCAGACTTTACCAATGATTTACCCAGGGGTACGCATGCCATACCCGGTCTTACAACAGTATGCCCATTTACGTGTAATAAAATTAACTTCATTATAATAATTTTTTTTTTTGTTTCATTGTTGCTGGTATTTGTATGACCATTCTCTACATTCATACATGAGCATCAAACCCTCATCACCGAGCCCATGTCCTCTTCAGATTCGGATTTCAACGATTTGATCACACCATTGATCTTGATATTTATAGTGATGACAAGTTATGGATGTTGGCATAATCCACATGGCTGTTCCACTTAGATCCACACCAGAGCATCTCACAAATTTTTTTTTTTTTTTTGCACGCATTTCTCGGTCATAACGCTGCTCCTTAGTGAGAACGAGTTTTAGCTCTGCCGACTGCGACTTTGGCTTTGTCAAGGAATCCACCATTTTCAGAGATAGTTGTGATCATTCATGTCGATCCAGAGACTGTACACGAGCACCATCTCATCGAGCAGAATTTGGGGCAACCGCATCGTCCAGCTAGGTTTCAGCGATTCATGGCTCACTCTATAGCTCACAACGCAGATTCCTCGCTGCCGCTTGCATGCGAAAGTGGCCGTCCTGACCAGACATCTGTTCATCGCTCAGAGTCACACCGTCGGCACATAAGAAGGCACCCATCCAGTGATTTCCAACGGCGCCCATGTCCAGGATCGATCCTCGGCCTCTTCAATCCCTTCAACCGCGTTAGATTGGCCAAAACCAGTCTTATATTTCAATCGCAGACTCATCGCTCTCCAGGATCTTCATGGGAATCACAA
>APFE030530298.1:14201-27693 GCA_000404065.3 Pinus taeda
GTGGTTGAACATAATGCATCATAATGCATGATCGAAACATGGCTAAAGAGCAGGACAACGGTGATAGGTACCAGTGGTTTCAGGATTTGGTGAGCTAGTTAAGCTACACCATTCAAGAGGAACATCACAAGGAGTGGTTTTTTGGCAAGTTGTTACCTCATCTAAGCACTCTGTTGCTACAAAAACGGATGTTAATGCAAAGTTGTTATCATTTTCCATGCGGTTGAATCTAAAAGTGGATTGGCGGAAGCTTCAGTTCTGGGGATAGTTCCAAGGCTAACATAGTTCCAGTATCAGTGGACCGCCCTATCTGAGTAGATTTAGGAATTGGAAAAGGCCAGGTTGAGCGCAAGAGAGACAATATGGTGCATTATTTGTAAGACAAAAATCCACCTACATAATGATTTCCCCCTAACCCAGAGAAACAGAAAAGCATAATTGAACCGAAAATTCGATGGAAGGTATGTATTGATCTTACCAATGTTCATTAGATTGTTCTGGTTCTGTATTAGGTGGACATTTTTGTCTGGCTTGAAACATAGCTTGAATGACTAGGTGGACTTGTTTCAACATGATTTAAGATGTATGCTAGTGAGTAGGTAGCTCTCTTGTCTCTCTACCCGCTATCCCTGATGCTGCCTTCCCCCTTCCTTCTATTCTCTCCTGCCATCTATGTGACATATGATACAAGATGGATGGTTAGCAAGGAATCGGGTAACCCACCTCTAACTCTGAATCTATATGCTCCGTATTCCCAAATGGATCATCTACTGTATTGAATTGGAACTACTAGTGGTTAGGAACCCTTTCCTTACTAGCGAGGTAGTAAACTTCAAAAGGCACTTAATCTGCACCTAGAATTCGATCTGAACCTGAGATAGGAACTAATCCTGTGTTTCTTGTTGTGGGTTAGTGTTTGTGTAATGGTCCGTGTTCCTGTGGTCCACAACAGCGTAAGCACTATGGGTTACTATGATGAGCCTGGTTCTCATCTTCTCATGCTTACATGGGGCACTCTCTCTGGTCCTCGCCCAACCACAACCTAACGACACACAGTCCTCACCCAACCACAACCCAACCACACATAGTTATGAGGATCCTTGGTTTTCTTCCACTGGGTACCTGCAAAAACACAGTTATGATCCTCCTGTTTTGGCCAGCTACATAAGTATGATTTTCTTCTGTTTTATCTAGCTTATGTCTTTTGTTCCATATTTGTAGACACCATAGCAACATGCAGCAACACCAACGCCAGTTCAAATTTTGTTCCGTAGACACCATAGGAACATGCAGGTAGACACCACAACAACATGCAGAGTAGACACGTAGTAGACTCAGTAGACACACAGTAGACACATTGCAACAGGTGGAAACTTCAAAGACATTGCAAAAGGTGGCAACTTCAAAGACATTGCTACTGGCAACTTCAAAGACTAATAAATGCCCAGGGAAATTCCATCAGTCACAACAATTCCCGCATAGACAATATCCGGGAGCTAGCATTTCATACTACTAGATTAATGTTAGCATTAATCGACAACTCCAAAAAATGAACCATACAAAGGAAAGATAATATATGCTTTCATCCTCTCTAACTCAGGAAGAGGCCAAATAAGACAATAAATCACTATTGACTTAAAAACTTTGATTATACTCGATGAACAGGTGCTATCAAACAACTCAACTAATATTAACTACATTGTTTTCGATTACTATAGTCCCATGTCATTACTAGATGGCAGGGACTAAAAATGACAACACAAGACCAGTTATGAAAGATGTCATTACAAATATTCATAGATGTCACAAAAGATACCCTTAATAATTGGAAAAATTGAAATATAATAATAGACTATGAAATTACCAAAGAAACAAAAAATGTTTACATAATTTTAGATTTGCTCCAGATATGAATATGCACTTACAACTTCTTTTACATGACCTTTGTCATGCAATGGATAATGGATAATGGATAAATAGATAAATGATAAAATAAGATCAAGAATTAAAAAATAAATATTATTAACACTCCTAATATTATTAAAAATGAAAACATTAATCATATGTTTATATATAAAATTGATAAATAACTTTCTTTTAATAATAAATGAAAATACTAATCATATGCTTATATATATAATTGATATGTAACTGAACAATATAATATAACAATGTTATATATATTATATAGCTTGAGTGGGCCTAATGGTTAAGAGTATGTGTTTCCTCCTAAGAGGTCACAGGTTCAAAACAAGAAGGGGTAGAGTATGTATGCCTTTGTAGACTTAGTAGTTAAATCAATGTGCAGAGGTGAGTTCCTTATCCCACAAACAAGGGGGTTTCATACACCAATTTTGCGTCTAGCTTGGCTATGACCTTAAAATTGGATAATAATAATATAATATGCTTTTACAAAACTATAGAAAAAATTAAGTTGGTTAAATATAATTTATTGTTAAGATGTTTATAAAAATATTAAAAAATCAACATTAAATCTTTTTTATTTAAATTTACTTTCCATAAAAACAAAGTTCACACAACTAGCAAAAATTGCATTGGTTATATACAATTTATCGTTAATATGTTTATAGCTAGAATTTGCACTAGATGTTGCAAAGGAAACTTTGTAAGGCATAAATTGAGGAACAATCATGATATGGGAATGGGAAAATCTAAATAAGATGCAGAGATGTAGCATAAATGAAATTCTAAAGTTGTATAAACTGAAGTTGATTTAAGGTGCTTAAGACTATATTTTTTTATTAATTGTTGAATTAATATAGCCCCAATCCCTCCTTCCAGCAAGGCGCCAAAAAATGAAATGGTCTAAGCTGCAACAACCAGATCAGGAAAGGGGGTAAGAAGGAAAAATCCACCTACACACAAGAATTTATTCTTTACTGGAAGAGCATATTTCTTACCCATATCCACAAAAAGAATGCAAGGTGGAAAGAATTCTGCAGAACAAAATCTTTGTTATTATAACTTGTAACATTGTTCCAACCAACAAAACTATGTGCACATTTTGGAAAACCAAATGGCAATAAATTTTGAAGAATTCAATCAGAAAATGTCCAAGATCATTGCCTCACATGATTAATGGTACCCTGTTCTATGAATCTAATATTTTTATGCACTTACAATTAAGGGATAAAAAGAAATCCAAAGAATGTATACCACAGGGACCAATAAATATTCTATTTGATAATCCTTGCTAGGCTCAGCAAAAACAACATTACTGCTCCTTAAATCCTTCACAATCAATACAAATGTTGTACAAAAAAAGTTTCATGTTGTTGTCAATCAAGCAATAGTTTTGATCGAGAATTCCATAAGATTCCTTCAATCTCATATAGTGATTAATGCCCCAAGCATAGGTGTACTAGATGCAATGACATATCATTTTACTGATGTTGTCATGTCAAAATCAATGTGATACAATTAAGTCACCTTGAAGTAGAATCTCATTGCAATTTCTATACAAGGTTGTATGTCCTATCATTACTCATTCTATCTAAAATAACTTTAGTGCTCACTATTAACACCTGGACCACAATCTGTAAGTATGATGTAGTTTTGTTGAATAAATCTTCCACATCAGCCTCAAGAAAGGATGCAAATTGGTGTTGGACTATTTGTCTTGGATAAGCCTTAACTGTGCATACAAAATTCACTCATACCAAGGGATAGTTGAAAGCTTAGACATTTCCAAGTCACAAAAGTTGCCTCAGATTTGTAAGTTCAGATCTTTGTATTTATTTGCAACAACTCTCCATACTCACCCTCATAATTATGCCAAGACTTTAACCTTAGAAATGTGCCAAGAATTCTTACAAATATACCTTCCAAATATCCTTAAGAGGATTCAAAATAAACCCATCGTTTGTGCTCTAGCGGGTGTCTCGTTAGGGCATCACCGTTTAGCCTTAAATTCTTGGATTAGCTTAAAAAATTAGGCTCCAAATGCTTGCTTCATCCACATGCCAGTCAATTACCTTCTACCAAAAATTTGTTTAAGCATTGGAGCTCAATGTGCACTGATTTATGCCTTCAGTCACTGAGATAAACCGTCATATGTGCTCAGAAAAGGGAATTTGAACAACTAGTGAAAAACAAAGATCTCAAAGATTATAGAAAAATCACATTATTTTACACACCTAGTTCACATTGAGCTGGATTACAACTGAATTCCCTCAAAATTCACTTGACATAGACAACCCTTGATTTCCTTTATTCCTTTCTCTCAAGATAAGATTGTAATACCATGCACTTCTCAAGTTCTACAGATAGTCCAAACATCTTCAACCTAAAACAATATTCCATGCTAAAAAATTTCATTTCCATGATTATGCTTATTGTTGGGAAATTTTGATAGAACCATTTTGCCAATATGTTTTTGAATGTCATGTTCACCACTACTATGTGAAGACAAAAATGTACAACAAATTTCCTTTTAAAGGTACAATCTGGCACAAGGCAGTACTATCCTTGGTGTATGTTTCTGATCTAAGAATGATATCAGTGGAAAGTGTCCAAGAGATGTCAGCCCTAGTCAGTAGTTTAACTACATTCTGCTTGGTTAAAACCACGATCTTCTGTTAATAGGTAAGCTGATTTGAAAGAAAGAATGTCATAAAGATGAATATTTGTGTCCAAGTTCCTCCTTGAAACGTGCATTGAACATGACTTATCAGAACTATGGATTATGCAACATGCATTGAAAATGACCTATCAGAACTATAGATGCTGCTACAAAGAATATCACATGGGATTTGTCAGGCTATGAAGAAAGACACTGCAAACATTACTTCCTAAATAGGCCTTAATATAACATACACTGTAACACTGTGTCCTATATCTGATTCCCAATTAGCCTTAATAGAATACAAAGTAACAACATGTAATATGTGTGCTTCCTAGATCGTAGTCTCTCAAAGTGAATGGAGTCCAACCTGTCCCTACCTAGGGTGATAGTTTTGTTGAAAAGGAATATCACTAAAGATTGCATCCCACCTCTTAAGAAAAGACCATGCAACATCTTAGGTGAATTAAGACTGACTAATATGCAGTTGTCTTCATAGTAGCTATTTGAGAAATTTTTTCATCAACCCCCTAATGGGCGCAAAATCCCCAAAATCATCAATTTTAAAAATTCAATGGTTAATATGGTGGCACGTCAACTACCTACAAAGGTTCAATTCTCTCAGAGGCATGAAGAAGCAGATGGGACTAGGTGCAAGTTCTAACTTCTGGTTGATGTTGAAGAGTGTCCCCCTGTTGCAGAAACTTAGCCAGATGAAAGTGCTTGCCTATAGATGTTAAATAATTGAAGTTTGCTAGAGTAAACTATTTTCCCTGATTTTATTGCATCTGAAATAATTTGGTGGATAGAAAAAACACAATTGTTTACTTCTTCTATGTTGACTACATTTTTCCCACCCATGTCTACTTTTTTCCAAATCATCTCATGAAAATAACAATTCCTTGAAGCATTCTTGGTGATTAGCCTTTACAGATAGCATAAGTGCAGTTTCTCCTGTCTCAGTCATTACATTCAAATCACATGGAATTACATTCAAATCACATCCATGCGATATCATCTACTTAAAAATAGTAAGACAACCCATTTTAGCTACCATCATTAGAGGACAAAATTGATGTCCATTCTTTTTCGTTACACAAAAACTAGCATTAGCTCCATCATCCAAAAGTATCTTGACTACCTGCATATTACGACAAAGGATTGCATGACATTAGTGTTGTTCCTCGATGCTCACTATCAAGGGATAAGTGCTTCAACAACAGTTTAAGAATAATGGCCACCGGATTCATAATATTCAACAACACACCATGCTTTGTTATATGGTTCATCTAAACTTTCCCCAACACACAACTCTTCACCTGAATTTGTATCCCATGACCAAGCTCCGATGCTAACTTTACAATCTGTATTTACACCAGCCTGCAGTTGGAGGGAAAAGTGTTAAGGGAAAAAACAAAAAAATGAACTTTGTTCACTTTTAATTTATGTATTAAAACTAGATATTGACCATTAGGATCTCTTCCAAACTAAACAAGAAGAAGTCTCCAGCAAACAGATCGCATGGAAAGTATTTAAAGTATTGAACGACTATAAGAACTCAACCATAATGATAATTTATAGTACTTCCTTCAAAAATATTAAAATCCTTTGTGTTCAAAGTTCTTAAAGGGTATGGAAAATAATCTTCTAGCAATTTCTGTTGTTGAGCCCTAGGCACAAATCTAGAATTGGTAACTTATTTGTGATTTAGAAGCTTATATTATGATCTTAGGGGCTCAAAAATACTAGATATCAAATATATGTAAACATGGTTATGCACAGCCCTGGTGGAAAGTCATCTGGGGTTTCATGTTGGCTAGGGTTAAGTATAAGAATGTCCCTCTATCTATGTGTTTATTCAGTTTTGGGTAGTACAATATCTACCTTGGAGTGTCACAAATTGCACATAAAATACCTTCAACAAAAGTTTCACTACAGAAACTTATCGACAGACAATAACAACAATCAGTGGTGTGCAGTCTACATTTGTGTTGGGCACAAGATCCCCCAAGGGAAGTTTTGGGGCTAAAAGCCTAGATTTTGGTCAAAAGATGTACATTTTGTGGGCGCCGAGCGTGAAGTTTGTACATGAGTCATAGGGTTGTTTGCCCTTAGTTTTGTAATGTAATGTCGTCTGCATAAATAGAGTGAGGCTCTAAGTTGTAAATAAGTAAGTAATAGAAGAAGAATGAATGATGGAATAAAAGGATAGCAGAAGATCTAAGTGTAGAGTCGAGTCTTTGGGTAGTAGAGTAGTAGAAGGCTCTGCAGCTGAGTGCGCAAAGGCTTAGTAGTCCGCAACTGAGTGTGAGGACCCCTGTAGTTGAGTGCGCAGGGTGAGTCGAGTCTGTAACCATTGAAGCATTAATAAAGAGAAGTTTCACATTAATTCTGTGTATCTATTTCTTGTTTTATGCTTTGAGCATATTGGGTGTAAATTGCATTTTCACTGTTTATATGGTGTACGAATATATATGATTGTGTCGATTAAGTAAATGTGAGATAAAGTATCTGTTTACGTGAAGTTAACTAACATCTGTAAGAAAATAAGTAAGATACGTGATGTAACTTGGGGAAATAGATTATATTGCTGCCATAAGCAGCGCGAAGCACCTCAGCCCCTAGTGAGGGCTATACGAAGGTAGTTATAACAGATCGCGAAGGTATCGTAGGTCAGGATAGTGTGTGAAGTGACCTTCATAAAGGTATTCATAGTTGGACTAAATCGATCCCTTAGACATCTCCAGGGTGTGGAAAATTGGTTCCAACATCCCCCCCATACTGCTTCGGGTGAAGCCTCAGTTTGCGCACTACGGGCTGTTGATGAAAGGGCCAGTAATGTAGGGATTTGTTTGGCTAATTAACTCTGAACCTGGGTCAGGCCCCCCTCAAGCCAACAAACGGTTCCGTTGCCAGGACTGAAATCTGCATAGAGATGTTTGATGTTGTATCATTAGAATCCAACTAAGAAGGAAATTGAAGGTTGGCTGGATAGGAGGATTCACGAGTTCTTGGCACAGGAGAACAAAAATTCGCGATTGACAAAAGAAGAGTGGTTAGACTGCTACCTATACACAGAAATCCACGAGATATTTTTTTCATCTTTCCCTACTGAGCTGTACGAGTGGATCGTGAAGCTAGTAGACAACCAAGGAAAGTGGAAGCTCAACGGTCCTATTGTGTGGAACCCAGAGTTGGTGCATAGATTGAAAGCATCGGAGGATCAGATTGCACATGCTGTTGATCACTGGCTCGGTCGGATTATAGGAGGATTCATTACCGAGTTCGCAGAAGACACTTCAGTTAACTACAGTGAGGCAAATCGACGCTTTCTCAAAGGGTTGCGAGGTAAGTATGTAAAGTCTCTGAATATTTGGATTAAAATGCTATTGTGTGAAAAGAGGGTTATGCAATTACCTTGATGTTCGGAGCTATGCGAAGCGGAAAAACCTACAGAAACGAAGGAAGTAAGGGACTAGAGAATAGCCCTTTGATTTCACCTCCACGAGGGGACAAGGAAGAGCTCGCAAAGGTATCACCATGAAGTGCGATCCATTTGATAAGACAGAGGATTCTGTGCATACCACCCCCACCCACACCACCACCAGCTTCACCACCGTCACCTCCATCTTCACCCGTACCACCTCCCCCACCACCGCGAGTCAATATGGCAAGCACGATAAAGTTTCTTGTGTTCAAGGGATTGGGAAATGAGGATCCAAACCAATTTTGGTTCATGGTAAGAGCCATATGGGAAGTGTAGGGAGTTATAGATGCTAATATAAAGAAAGCGACATTGGTTAGCGCCTTGCAGGACTGCATGTTGACTTGGTATATTAAGCACTCCAATGATAATCCAAATGCAGGAATCACGGATATCCAAGCAGTGCTAAATAGAGAATTTAGTAGGTTGAAGTCTGAAGCACAGTTGATCATTGGGTTCAAAGAAATCACGATGCTACCAGAAAAACTCCTTGGGAGTTTGATCAGAGGTTGAAGTGTACGATTCATGAAGCTAATATGAATTTGACGGATGGACAACATCGCTAATGGTTTGTAGCATCACTAATACCACATTTAAGGAGTGCATTATCACATCAGAAGTTAACAACTTAGGAAGAGGCCTTAGAGATCGCGATGAGGCTGCATGAGACCTTGATGCGGGATCCTAACTTGGAAGTTCAGCAGATCCATGCACAATTGAAAAACTTATGCCTTGAGATGTAGAGTTTGAAACAGGATAGGACAACTCGCCTGGAAGTGCGCGAAGAGGTGTGGTGCGTAAAATGCAAGGGTCAGGGTCATGATAAGGACCACTGCCTGATGTTTGAAAATTACCTCGTGGGAGGAGAACCAATGCTGTTAAGACCGAAAGTACAAGCAGGACCTAGCGCGACGCTTGCTTTGTAGTGCATGATTTGTCAAATACGAGGGAAACACACTACGAAAAACTACCATTTGTTACGAAAGTATACACAAAATTCACAGCAATTGTTCTGTAACTTTTGTAGATCAGTGGGACACGATGAGTGCACTTGTAGAAGCTATGAGTTAATGATGGATAGACCTCCCACCTGTTAGTGCTCAAATCTACCTCAGGCTGAAGGAAGGCAAGTCTAGGGTAACATCAAACCATGCTTAACCTGGTAGCTAGCCCTACCAGTCGGGAGAGGGCTCTTTCCTTGTCAATTTCAGTCAAGATGATTGAATCAAATAGGAATTTTAGGCTAGGTATAGTAGCTATAGGGTTTTTTGATGATTTTTGTTTTGGGTCGAAACAAAAAGAGAAATGATGATTTGGATTATGGAATCGATGTCAGTTTCTGTCGGAAAACCTGGGGCAAATTAAGTTCCATGTTCAGCCAAGTGAAGATTGTAAATATGAGAAGTATAGGGGAAAAAGCTCGCTGCCCTGCAGGCATCAGACAAAGGATGAATCTGCAAAGACAACCATTACAACTAACAGCAAAATCATCATGAAAGGAGCATCATTACAGATGAATTCCTAACATATCACTTAGATAATTTTGTAACAAGGCAGAAGAAACATAATGTGTAAATGAATTACAGGAAAAACATACTAAACATCAGCACCGTGATGAATCCTAGATCCAAAGAGCAAAAGACTGCTTTATTAAAATGATATTCAAGAAAAAAATTTACACAAAGCCAAGACAGCCTCTCTGCTACCGAAATCCAACATCTACACTATGAAATTCATAAAATTTATGCATTTAGCTCATCCCTGTATTAAGGGAATTGAGCTCAACCATCTTCTTCAAAATAGAATCAGTTACATTAAACTTGGACCGAATTTCTGAAAATAGGTGTTGAAGATGAACTCCTATCTCCTAAACCATAGCCCCTATTACAAAAATGAAAGAGTTTCTATAGATAAGGTCATTTTGGAGAAAAATCTCTCTCAAATTTTTGAAATTCATTTCCAGTTTCTCGAAATCTGTGCCACAAAATCATCTCTAAAACATAAAATCTTTAAAAATTTAAATCTGTGAAAATGAGCTGTAAATATATAGTCACATATCCAAATTCGCAACACCTGTGAATAAACTAAAAGAGGTTTTTGTTATATGGCTCGTGTTTAAAAAAAACCTCCTTGGGTTTTTCAAAATTACTTTCCATCTGTTGCAAAATGGCACCGCACTAAAATGGCTAAAACAGTAAAATAAATAAAAAATTTGCTTTGTTTTAATGTAGGATCCAAATATCACTGCATATCTCCCACATAGTAGCACCTGTGCATAAAATGAACGAGGTTTTTGTTATTTGGTATGTGATGGAAAAAAACCTCTTTCACTTTTGTAAAATTCCTGTCCAAACTGATTTTGTAGTAAACTTGTCCCTGTGTGCAACAACTAATCTCAAAACATGCATAACCAAGAATCAATCATTCATTTCGATTATATCTTCTGATCCAGAAGCTGGTTACGGGAGTGTGATATACCATTGGAAATATTTTCTGAGCTTCTTCTAATGGACACACTTGTGACATGTTTTGTGCTGAATATCATGTGCAAAACATCTAACCAAACCAAACCTAGTAAGAGCTCATGTTGATCCTTAGTGACAGGCTGCGAAGACTGGAACTAACACCACCTACAGATTTCAGGCCAAAACATGACCCCTAGAATAGAATGCAGGAGTGGTGTGAACAAGATTTCAGGGACGTAGATGAGGATGAGGTGGAGGAGGACCTAGAAGAGGTTGCAAACAGCTAATATGCTACAATTGCGGAGGGCTAAGACATTATGCCCGCTATTGTATGAACCCAACGCATCCATCGTGTCTGTACTGATCCTTGTTTGATCATGAGATGGAAGGTTATGCTACGCTGATAGCTAGGATACATGACAAAGGAGCATTGCCGCCTTCCCCGACTTAGAACCTGCAGATGATGAGGTCTAAGCTGCACAAGGAAGATCCAAATGTGAACATTATGCTTCGAAGTGGAATAGCGATGGGAGATGATAATGGAAAACAACCCGAAGATAGTACTTGGGTTCACAAAGCTCCAGTGAAAGAAGTAGAGTTTGATTTGGCGCACGCTAAGGAAACCTTCATCGAAGCTAAGAAGAGCTTCGTTGATGCCTCCACTTTAGGAAGAAAAGATAGACCGGAGCCGAAAACTGACCCATTTATGCTTACGATGTTCCTAAAAACATGCATGAAGTTACTGCGCAACAGTAAGGCTGTAAAGGGATTATAGGAAACTCATTAATAGATGCACTAGGACCACAACAAGTGAATTGTGCATAGTCTGGAAGATTGGAAAGCATAAGACAAGGACGGGAAGAGAAATGAGCTTAACCGCGCAAATTGGAGAATATGAGATGGGCCAAGTAATTTTGGATTTAGGATCAGATGTAAATGTTCTATCGAAGTAGAAATGGGAGCGAATGGGGAAACCTACGCTACAATGGTCTCCTATTCAGCAGTGAATGGCGAACCAACAAAAGATAGTACCCATGGGGTGATTGCAGGAAATCACTGTGGATATTGAGGGAGTGAGTGCGCTAGCAGATTTTGAAGTGATAGAGATTGTTGATGGCAATAATCCCTACCCCACACTCTTAGGAATTTATTGGCCCATTGACATGAAGGGGGTGATTAATCTGAAGAAGCGCAAGATGATTTTTGAAAAGAAGTCACTACACATAGTTATACCTCTGGAACCTGTTGAAGGATTGCGCTATACAGAGCCGGTGTGCGACTATGAAAGTGATGATGATTTGTACTACATCTATAAGATAGCAGCATGACACTAGGACTGGATGAATCCCACTACAGATGGATGGATCTCATGGGAGTGCAAAAGCTTTTGTACGTCAGATTCGGATGAGGAAACAGAGTGATGGCAGAATCAATTACATGAGGTGACTACACTGAATTGTAATATGATGATAAGGTTGCTGCATTGCGTATCAACAGAAGTAAGGGACCTGCCTACTTATGATGGGTTAAGTGAGGTAGATACCTTCTTGGATAGATTTGAAAGAGAAGTTTTGGAAAAGCAACGTTTCCAGACCTTGAATTGGGTACTGAGCACTACGCCCGCAAGGTGGTGGGTTATGCACAAAAGGAGCTTTGAGGACTAGCACGAATGCAGGAGAATGATGCACACACATTTTGAGAAGCCTAAGATGTGACTAACAGACAAATATGATGGACGAGATGATCCGTGGGCACACCTGGCCAAGTGGATGAAGGTCTATGGAGAAAAGCCACAACCTGAGTGGGTGCACCTGTTTAGTCATAGCCTAGATGTTATACCCATGAATTGGTATATAGAGATGGAGCTCTACCATGGGATAGGTGAATGGGATATCCTACGATAAGGGTTCTTGATGACCTTCAGTTTTGAGGATGGATGGTGGGACAACATTGGTGAAGCACTACAAGAGGTAAAAGCATCTATCTTTAAGATACCACAAGAGGTGGTAGAATCGATTTAGCCTGAATGGGCTACTCAGCTAAGGTGTGTGTTAGAATGTTATAATGTAATTGTTGAAGAAGAAGATGAAGATCCATGGAAAATTAAAATTCCAAAAACAGAAGGCCATCGTGAGGTTCAAGGACCACATATTGAGAACCCTGACATAACCGTGATGGTAAAAATGAAGCAGGCAAACATTGGTATGGAGGCCGAACCTAAGTTTGCAATGCTCGGTGACTACTAGGATGACACGATGGTGGATAAGGTCGTTGAGTTACTCCCCGAGTACCAGGACTTATTCCCGACCAATTTTACGGATTTAAAGGGAATCATCAGAGATTTAGGAATGATGAAGATCACGTTAAAACCATGTTGGCATTATGATTCAAGTGTTGTCCTTGATGGCAACTCACTCAGAGGTATGATACAGGTGATGGCAACTCACTCAGAGGACAGATCATAGTGTAGCAGGTAAAGAGAGAGATATATGTAGGTTGACCGTGATGAAAGTGCGTATATACGCGAGTTATCTAAGCAAAAGGCGCGTACACGTACACACACAGGTTCACAGAAGGAAAGGCGCATACATGTCGGAAACCATGGTTTTGGTCCGTGGTATTTGGTCCATGGTATTTGGTCCATGGTATTTGGTTCGAAATGACGACCCCAGGTATTGGGTCCAAGGTATTGGTTCTACATGGTTTTGGACCATGGTATTGAGAGAAGCCTAAACCTATATAAGGAGAAGATAATTAGGCCAAGAGGGAGTGCAAGAGTGAGCAAGTGATGAACATCTGATAAAGTGTGAGATCTAGATGCTGGTTATGGGTTGGTAATGCCTTGCTTGATCTGAACCAAGGAGGCACTCATGTGAAGGATGATGAACGATGGATTGGGATCTTAAGGCTTGGAATGATTATCATTATATGGTTTGATTATGGATAGACTAGATCTATTGA
>APFE030530298.1:28590-45617 GCA_000404065.3 Pinus taeda
TTATGTGTGATGATCTGTACTGTTTTACTACACCTGTTTACTGTTAATGTGGTTAATAATGTTCTGATGCATTTACTGAAGATAAGCTAACTGAATCATAAGATGTTGCATATACGCTTGTTGCATTTAATACAGTCACGTATATATGCGTATACCCTTAACTGAAGTCGCATATATGAATCTGAGTGTGAAAATGAAAAAGTATCTGATTTGATAATACTGTTTCACCCCCCCTCTCAGTATTATTTCCAACATATATGTCCACGTCAGTGTAAATATCATCAACCTGTGACAAAGTACGTCTGCATATCTACTCATCCTCTTGATCTCATCAAGATCAACTTGCTTCGTTTCCTTCCATGAACCAACTTAGCATATGTCATATCTCCAGGCATTAACAAAATCATTCACACCATATCATATGTGAAAATACCATAGTCATCACATGATCTTTCACATGATCATCAAGAACTGCATGATCTTTCCACAAGGACCTTCAATATATCAACCATGTATCATCATTAGGGAACATCCCACATCTGATAAGCATCAACCATGATAATCAACATATGTGAGTATCAACCTGTTATCACTTAAGAAATCTGATGCTAAAATTTCTCATCCTAGCCTGATGACAAAGGTCAGTTTTAGTCTAAGTTGATTTCATTTTTTCATTAAAGTCTGAAGTTTAGGAGGTCATGAGTCAAGTGTATTCTTATCTACCATTGGTTCCCCCTCATTCACCATTGATTTCATAGTCATGTGTCACTTCGTTATCCACAACAAAGCCTTTTGGTAATTGCGTAGCGCATGCATTCTGTTAGCCTCCTGCTACAGCAGGTTACTCATCTTTCATGATTAACATTTTTACATGCCAAATATGTCATATTTTTCATACTGCAATGTTCCATATTTGCTACAGAGGCCAAAGAAAGATGCTATGAGAATATGCTAATTCAAATACCACAACTACATTCCAATTTTGAAGATTTATTCCATTTTTGTAGAATTCTCAGCTAAAGGGAGGTCCAAACAGCTTAATCTTGGCAGATTCTTAGATAGGTAGGGAATCAAAGGAGCCCAACTACTTAATCTGGGCCCTTGGAAGAAACAAGGGTAGTTTGAAGATAGAAGGACAGTAAAGGAAAAAATTGAAAAGAGCACGGTCTGCCAGTTCAAGTGCACCCAATCCAAAGGAGGAAAAAATGTTAGGTGTATTAGGCTAGGTAGGTAGTCTGAGGTTGCACAAGCCAGCTGGTAATCAAATGGAATTCCGTCAAGAAAGGCTCATCTCATGTGTAAATTAGCATCATGGCAGTACAACAAGGAAGCATGACTAATTCCCCTTTCATTTCCCCAAAAATCATTTAACTAACATCCCCCTAAGGACCTTGGGATCTGCCCAAGAAATCCAGCCTCACTCCAGTTCTTATTAATGCCAAGTTGACAACTAAGTTGACTTAGTAAAAAGAAGCCACATTTCTTGTGTAAAAATTTATCTTTGCAAAATCCGTTCATTCCCCTATGCATGAGTTTCTACTCTATAAACTTAGCATGCACACATTCCTTCTCATTTCTCAAAACTAATATTAACATCTAATCCTATTATATAGCTCCCTAAATCATGTTTCCCTACCCCTACTCTAAAAAGAGATTATATAAAAACCCCAATAAATACTAAATATCCCGCCCCTTGGCAATATGGCCAAATAAATCAAAGTTGGGAAACATTAGGTCCACTTGGGGCCCACTGTTAACCCCTCTGCGTTCACTCGGGATTTATTTAACCCCTGGTTAAATAAATAACCATATTAACCCCCCCGCTTTCCATTTTTGGGATTTATTAATATTCGATTAATAAATAACCGAAACCCCAACTTATTAAACCTTAACCTAAAGTCTAAAACCAACCCGTAGCTGTGAAAATTTGTCATTTAACGCACGCGCTAGTCCACTAAACTCTGATCATTTCGCTCTCCCGACCATCGTTGGATCGACTCTCATAGATCTGACGGTCGACATGTATATCGAGCACCCCTTCATAGTGGGACGATAGCACCCGATGGTCGATGGTTTCACCGTCGTACATCGAGACAGCTGTCGCCCTTCTATTGCATCGGGCCGCCCTTGACACTTACCACTCCCGTACCAAAAGCGGTCCGACGCAAACCACTTACCACTTTCCCCGCCTGCCCCTGTCACTACATGATGTTGCCGCCTCGTCACCTACCTCTGTACTCTACTTATGCCATGTCACCTGCTAAGGTCATCACCCTGCGACCGTGTCAACTACCACGTCATCATCCACGTCAGATGCCACATCATGTTCCGTACCCGCTACCTGATAAAAAATATGTCATGATGACACCATCCTGGGAAAACGCCAAAAAACCCCAAAAGCGCCAAAATTCTGAAAATTTGGGTTAAAAGTCGTGAAAAGGACTATTTTAGTGTATTTCTATTTTCACTGTGAAGACAACATGCATGCGGTTTTTCCATTATTCCGCACTCCTAGAACTTCAGGGTAGTAGGTTTGTCCTATTTTGGAGACATCGGCCAGCTCCTTCCAATAGGAGCACGACAGACAACCAGGTGGGGAGGTTTCATCCTCCAAACAACAGGCACAAAGGGGATCAGGCATTAAAAAGGCATTCACTAAAATCAAAGCTAGGAATGAACCATTAAGGTTCCAGCTGTATAATCAACTGCTAAGGATGGCCCCAACAAATCAACAGAGGCTGATGGCAGACTATGACATAGAAGCAAGGAAAATGACTTTAAGTCACTTCAAACCCACCGTGCAACAACCACAATCAGCTACAGACTACATTAGAACCAATCTGGAAGTCCTTTCCAAGGACATACATCCAATAGACTAGATTGAGCTGCATAAGCAGACAGGAGAAATGGTTTACTCTACACTGGCAGATAAGGCTTTATTGGCCCATAGATTGCAAAATTCCTTATACAATACTTTTTCCCAGTTGGAGCTGGAAAAAGCCTCATCATTGGCCAAAGATAATAGGATAAAATCTCTGGAGGAAATCATAATACAAATGGGACATGACCCCAAAGACCCCAAAGGAACACAAGCCTTGATCAAGAAAAAAGAAGAGGATATAGCAGCCCTTAGAAAACAAATGAAATTGTTGCCAACTGTACATCCTTAGACTATATAAGTAGCAGAGCAGAAAGAAATGGAGGACGTGTACACCTTGCTTATGAAAATGAATCGGAGAATACTGGACACAGAGAAAGCACTAGAAGAAGCTTTACAAGGGAAACAGCCTGAGTTGGCCTCACTGCCTCCTCTATTTATTCCAACAATCTCAGTTCCTCCTCCAACAGTTACTACAACAACACCTCCACCAGCTTCAACTTCAGCGACAACCACATCAGCAACCACAACAGCAGCAACACAAGAGGCCAGTTTGGGCATGGAGGCCATGATGAAAGAGATTAAAGCCGTTGAATTAAAAATGACAGAAATGAAGGAAACTAAAGAAAAGCTAGCTAAGATTGAAGCTAGCTATGATAAATCAAAGATTACAGTTGCTGAGAAAACCAGGGAAGTAAAGGCCCTAGAAAATAAGATAAAGGCCTCGGAGAAAGACCTCACTCTCCATACAACCCTGACTCAAATCAAAACAATTTTGTGGGATAATATTGGCAAAGCTCTTGTTGATCAATGGACAGGGATTCAAACCATTTTTAACCAGATAGATTTGATGGCGATAGCTCAATATGAGACTCAAAAGGCTAGGGCATTATTGGCAGACAAGCCTGAGTTAGCTAATAAATTAATTCACTTTTTAAATACTAGTACCGGTGACCAATTGATGGCATTAAACATTCAGAAAAAAACATAGACCATTGTAAGAGTCAAGAAGGTGCTAACCATGAGAAATTTCATCTAGACCATAGAAAGAAAATGCCAAGAGATGCAAATAGAGGTACATGCCTTCAGACAAAGAATGGGAGATCTACAGAGCAGAGGTTTACCCAGCCTGGTCACCAGCACCGGAAAGCTTTTAAAGCAGGAGAAGTATGCATATAGGCTACATACTTATGTACAAAATTAGATCATTGCCTCGTCAAGCAACACAGAAGAAGAAATCCATCCCACAGGGCAGAGTTTGTATAATAAACTGAAAGATCTATTTTACATTGAACATGAAATAAAACATCTCTTTCCAGTATGGCCGACTTATTATACATATATTGAAGCTGATAAAACATTATTCAAATTAAGAAAGCATTAGTTACCACCAGAAAAATGGTGGAAAAGCTTTCTTCAGATTTTAAAGTAATTTTGATTCTCTTCATATTTTGCCTGCATAAGCAAACTTCATCATACAGCTCTACCATCAGAAAATTCAAAATAGCAACGGATGAAATTACCGCTAAAAAGCATTCGAACCAGCTACGCAGGTGGCAGGTGACAGCACGCCCAGAATAGCTCATCAGAACAACGGTCATCAACCAACTTTCTAAATCCAAGAGTCAACGACAAGCGGGACACCTGCAGCGGCTCATAAAATGCATTTACTTTCTCGGTTATTGTTGTGCATTTTTTTATTCATAATAGTTATTGATTATGTCAGAGTAGATGGACACAATTAAGTCTAGATATTTCCCTATGAGATATTTTGTGAATAAATCTTATATATACTGCTGAGGCAGATGTATTGGGGGTTGGTTGGTTGCTTTTTGTGATGTTGGTTGATTCGCTCAGAGGGAGACTCGCACTATATGTCTGAAGGATTTCTATAATCAAAGATTGCTTACAAGCTTGGATATTGAACTATTGTTGTGTTTAAATGGTTGAAGAATGATTGTGAAATTCTTGTGCTGTTACATGAGTCAATAAGTACTTCTTACCTTTGTTTTCCATTCATGAATTACATTCTAAACAGCATAAAGGAAGATTAGTTTAGAATTTGTTTAACTACACTCTAGACTCAATTTCTGTTGTTTCTTCATGTTTTCATCTGTTTTAGGCATGAATATGGATTCCACATGGCTCATATTTGCCCTAATTCATCATGTATGACAGTTATCCAGGGATTCATGACTTCCCCTGGATAGAGTTCATTCGCTTTCCCTCTTTTAAGTCGACTGAGAGATTCCTGACTGCCTCTCACTCCTTATCTTTCATCCCATCTCCTTAGCCTGAAGATTGTGTTATGTACAGCTAACTTGCTTCATATTTCTCTTGTGACCAAGAAAATGCACCAACAGTCTAACTCCATGACTCCATGCCCAATGGTTTGAAACTCTTCACTCTATACATTGTTTCTCCACTTGAAAATATCCTCCTTCCATCTATCTTCCACCCAAACACAAACAAACCCACTGAACCCAATAGCTAGCCTAAAATCATCATCAACAAAGCTAAATCATTAAGAGAGAGCCCTCTCTGATTGCAGGTGGGCTAGAACCTGCAATCCAAAGATTGGTTTGTGGTTACCTCGGTTGTATCCCTTTAGGAGCTTAGGGACAACCTGAGTGATAACACATTCTTTTTAAAGTGTTTTCATAGCGCATTTACTCTGTTTAGCAGTTTCGCAGCGAAAAACCTTATTAGCTGATTTCGCAACGCATCATTCAAAATTTAAACTAACCGCGCTGCGAAATCAGGAATTCGTACATTCCGCAGCGAATCTTTCCCAAATGTCAAATCCGTTAGGTAAATGAGTGGCTGCGTCATCTTGTGTCAGTTCATGTACTCCACTTATCACGTCCCACCACCCATGTCCATTATCACCACCATTAGATTTGTTGATACACAAGGATTACAATTTCCAACAAAAGCCACCTTGCATAAGTCTTAATGATGATTGTAAGCCTTGCATGAATAAGAAATCTGCAATATTACAATTTGAAAGATTATAAATGGCAAGATTTCCATTTTAAATAACATAGTAATCAAGTGAGGCAGCAAATCAAGCGAGGCAGATTTTCAAAAGAAGCTGAGTTTTTCACAGTTCGAATAGAGCTAGTATTCCTTGCTTACATGTCATTAAGAGTTCATGGAGAGATCAGTAGAGAAGAAAGAACACAGATCAGGCAAATGTCTGAGAAATGAACCTGAAGGTTTGGATATAACACTGAAGAATAAAGATGTGGAGAAGGCATTTAAAAAAGCCGGATGTTGGAATTTTTGTAGGAAGTTACAAGGAGGGCATGCACAGGAGACCAAAGAATTTGCACTAAATTTCATAGGATTAAATTCAAAAGTGGCTATGTTGGAATTGCAGGGCTTGCCAGAGATGATATCCACTGTGACAGAGATTCCACGAGGACAAGAAAATTGGTTCAAGAACTTCAAGTTTGACATGAATCCATGCAAAGAGTTTTTAAAGAAGGAATTCGTTAATTCAGATTTGAGTAAGTCAGTTCTTAGGAGCTATGTCAAAGGGTCCTATGCACATTTACTCACCTGTATACAGAAATACCTGACTTGCGAAGGAAGGTATAACAAGGTGTATTCGTACCATCTCAAACTCCTTTTGCATTTTACAGGGAAGGCTTCCATTGATCTACCTTTTTATTTATTCCGCAGTTTGAGTAAGATGTGTGACAAAGTACAATTGAGAAAGGAGGCTTGTGAAACTTCTCTGTTTCACCATGGCTTGATTAAATTACTTGTTTTGCATGAGCTTCAAAAGGTAGGAAAAGATTGGAATACATTTATTTTCATGGCTGGTTTTAGAAGCCAGACTGGCCTCAGTCCTCTACCTGCAAAGGATCTTACAACAACAGGTCTTCAAATAGAAACAAGAGCCAAGAGGTTTCCAAAATTAAAGGCGAGGAAACAAGTTAGAGAGTCTGTAAAGCCACTGATCATTCAAGATACACCTCAACAATCAACTAAAGAAAAAGCTCAAGTCAAAGAGATTTCACATGAAGCAAGCACAACTGAAGTAGTCCCAAGGAGAAGAACGAGAAGTCAGATGGCTAAAGAAAAGGGTAAGTCAATAGCTGTTGAAGAAAGTCCAGTTTCGAAGGGAAATATAAATGATTTATTGCAGGAAAGTGACTTTGAAGAGTCCCCACTAGTTCAAGATGTTTTGATACAGTCAGAAAAAGAGAAGACAAAGAAAACTAAAGCCTCAAAGAAACTTAAGTTTGATGAGCAAGTTGAACAATTTGTTTTCAAACCCAGGAGACCCATAACAAGGAGATTTCAGCAAGTACAAGAGGTACCACCAAGAACAGATGAAACAGGGGAAGAGATACAACCCCATCAAAGAAAGGACAAAGGCAAAACAATTGCCACACATAAAGAATATAGTATAGAGGACTTGAAAAGAAGATTGGAATATGCTAACCTTGAGATTGCTAGACAGAGGAAAGCTGCCAGAAGACATGCCATCATACAAGCTAATTATTACAAAATTAAAACCTTGTGGGAGGAGAAAGCAACTTCAGAGGTGGTTGACTGTGATACTCAATTCCATACCTGGACAGTACTAGCAATTAAAGAAGCAAAATTCATCAGAATGATTAATATGCAATTAAGAGCTGGGAACAAGGTTATGAAGAAACAAATTGAAGACTTAAAGGCTCAGTTAAGCCAGCTAAAGGAATCTTCTGAATGAAATCCCATTTCAAGTAAGATTATGTTTTGAATTTTGATGATTTTGCTTAGTCTGATCTTCTTGAAGAATCCTGCATTTCCATTCAGTTTCGGAAAGTATTGGAATAGTTGAAAGGAGGTTTTGATAGCAAAGTGCTCAATTAAGTAAAGTTTTGGGTTGAAACTATGTTTTTTAAACAACTCAGCAGTTTCGTAGTGCGCTACGAAACTGCTGAAGGTGATGATTAAAACTCAGCAGTTTCGTAGTTCGCTACGAAACTACTGAAGCTAAAAAATCCAATATAAATCAACCAGTTTTGAAACATAAGCGGAAAATTTCGAAGGGTGAATATATACAAAGAATCATCCGAAGCTGCAACAATCAATCGGGTTAAGACAGGTGGAGAAATATGGATTTGGACCCAACTTTAAATTTTGTCATAAAGTGAGCACTTTAATCACGGTTCAAATATGTCAAGACAGCTTAAAAGAGTTTTTGTTTTTAAAGGCAGTGGACAACACATCAAGGATGTGGCCATCTGTCACATTTTGGAAAACAAAGATGAAGGACCTACTTCTGTGGATTCGAAAACCATAAAGACCGATGAGCAAGGGCCGTTTCCTATATTTCAGCACAATGGGAAAGATCTGGCATGGAAGACAAGCATGGAGTCTTAAACCTCCATCATAGCCAAACTAAAAAGGAACCAGATGTCAAGGAACGAGAATCATTGTAACCAAGGCTATTATTAGCATATCATGGTGTTAAAATATTACTAGATTTAGATCTCTGGAAAGTCTAGTTAAAGTTTGCTACATTTAATAGGCAGTTAGAAGTTGATTAGGTTTCATTAGAATTAGATTTCGAGTTTCCCTCATGCTTGAGGAGGAATCTCGATCATATAGAAGAACTCTATACATAGCTGGAGTAGCAATGTAATAGGGGTTGGAAATTTTAAGAAAAAGCTCTGATATTTGGGTTATGTAATACTCTGTTTTGGTAATACATGTTTGGCTTTACTTCTCAGGATTCATGAGGGATTTGATGTTCAGAATGTGTGATATTGTTCTTTTCCTAATTCTTGCAGTGGTATGAATGTGTAATCACTTAGAATTCACTTGAGGTGCTCTAAATTCCTGTACGCATTCATAGACTGTGTGGTCCTATCTGAGTTGGTATGTTCTGAATATTTTAAATGCTGAATGCCCTGACTTCTATGTAAGGTTGAAATCATTGTCATATTGAAATGATGTTGACTCCATAAGCCCAATGGATATTTGCTAAATGTGTTTCCACCATTCATATTTTTACATTTGTTTCACAAGAGTTAGCCATCTTAACTATAATCAAAATCATTAACCCTTTTGAGAGAGCCCTCTCAGGTTGAGGAGGCTAAGCCTCAGCCTAAAGTAGGTTTGAAATAGTTACTTGAGGTCTTCCTCGTCTACAGCCTTCCAGGGTCAGATTTTGAGATAACACAACCTATCATTATAAGGTAAGAACTCATCATCATTATGTGACTAAGTAAACCATGTCTTCAAATGGTTATGTCTTCATGAGGCTTGTAATAACACCATTCTCTTGGCCAACCAACAATATTCGTTAATATGCAACTTGAGTAATAATCCATGTATCCAGCATATTGTATATCCATCAAAGAGATAGCAATACGTATCTAGAAAACCATGAGTTCATGGTCGTTTGTCAAGATTTGTTGATATCATCAACAACAACAATCCTCAACCGTGTGAGAGCCAAGAACTATAGAAATCATAACTACACCATATAAACTTTATGCATCTTTGAAGGCATGATGACAATAGCATAAATGAAATGAGTGGCTCATCATCAAATAATGAAGTTGTGTACTCAAGCTTTGTACTTCTCTTTGTCCTTACGAAGATCATCATGTAAGCAACATATATGTACTATATGTATCATCAAAGAGTCATCCATAATCATCCATAAATCTGATCTGAATACCAACTATGTGACCCCAAGAATCATATGAGATTTTATCATGTTCAACTCATAACCGTAACATAGAAATATGTATCATTTAGCCATATAAGCATCATTATCATTGATTAGGTACCAAAGACTTCTAAACATAATGCCAACAATGCTTTATTAGAAGCATAGCATGTTCTCCCCCTGAACCTGTTCCACCTGTTCACTGTCAGAAGTATCAAGGCATCATCATCAATCAGATATACATCAAGTTATCAACAACTTGTGAGGATAAAAAACATTTCTAAATAACATCCATAGAATGTAGTTATCTATCATCACGACAAAAAAGATAATTGATAATTGTCTGAATCATATCAAATTAGTTTTTCTGAGTCTGTTCCACTGCATTTTTCTCAAACCTATATATACATGATTGTGCAGCTTCGAACTCGTGTATATACGCGACTTGTCTTCATGAAACTTGCGTATGTGATTTAGAACATTGAAGTTTCATACTTTCGGCTTCCCTTGAGTCTGTCATGTCTGTACATTATGCCATGCCACATTTTTCTGACTGTACTTCCTTCTTCTTCCATATCTTCGAGTAAGATGATGTTTTCTCCTTTTGGTATGGTGCCCAAAATTTTCTCCTGCATTCCTTTGCTATATGTCCAAATTTGTTACATGCATAACATCTTACATGTTTCATGTTTCTTCTATAGCAATCAATGGCTTTGTGACCAAACATATTGCAAGAAAAACAATATCCCCTAAAGTACCTGGAAGCTGATGATCTTTCTGTGTGATGGTATTGAACCATTCTACTTCCGCATCTCGATGCAACATGTCCAGTATTATGACATATAAAACATTCAACATTATTCATTTGAGGAACTAACTAACATCACTTCCATAGTTAGGAGTAAAATATTTTCTTTGAAGAATTTCTTTTCTTGGTTGTTGATGGGATTGACTTCTCATCTCCTTGTTGAGCATTTCAGGTTTTACATTAGAGTTCCTTGCCTTATCTTGTGAGATAGATTCACCTTCAGCAGATTCATGTAAACCAAGACCAGATTTGATGGCAGGAGACCTTTGACTACTAAGAATATCATCCAATATCCTAGTACTATCTTGAAATCATAAAAGATTATCATTTTCTTCTAATTTACCTTTTAGTATATTTACCTCAACCTGATATTGCTCTTCCTTTTCAAGATACTACTTCTTCATGATTTCTTAAGCTTTTCTTCCTTCTTCCACTTTTTTCCTTAATTCAAGAACTTCGTTTTCTTGTTCTTCAAGAGCTTGGAGTTGTTATTCATTCTGTTTATTTTATTTTTCAAGATCTTCTTTTAGAGAGAGGATCTTAGCTTCAAGACTTTCATAGTAACTAGATCTATCTTTGAGTTTCTTGATTGTTGTGCTCCTTTTATTTACTTCATTTCTTAATGATGTTACTTCATCCTATAGCTTTTGACATTGATCTTCATTTTCCTTGTTTCCTTCCTCTAGTTGAGCTTTTAGATTGGTAGCTTCTTCTTTGAAGGCACATTCCCTTTTGTCCGATAGATCTTGTTGATATCTAATTTTGTCTATAAGCCTTTTAAATTCTACCTCTATTTGATATCTTTCTTTCTCACCCATAAGAGAAAATTCAGTTTTTTCGCTATTGCTTTCATCATCTTCAAATGGATGGAGAAATGTATCACCAGAGGATAACCAATTCATACCTAATAGTTCTTTTTCTTGTTCATCTTCATTCTGAGGAGATTCTGAATCTGAAGAGTTGCTTCCACATAATCCCTAATTGATTCTCCCACTATCATAGTTCCTTTGAGATGTCTTCTTCTTTAGCTTCTTTCCCATTGTTCTATGGATCTCCTTCAAGTGATCAAGCTTCTACCAAAGGAACTGCTCTGATACTAATTGTTGGAAATAATACTGAGAGGGAGGGGGGGGGGTGAATCAGTATTAGTCAAGTCAATAATCTTTTTCTTTTCATACTAAAATTTGTATATGCTACTTCCATGTGGGTAACCCACGTGTACATGCAATTGTGCTTAAGGAAACAAGTGCATATCCGGCAAACTAATGATTCAATTAATTCATCATATGTTGATATTTAATTTGTGCATCAGTACTTTATTAAAAATTAAACAATAACCATATGTAGTTAATAACAGAGTAAACCATCACACATAAGAAACACACATGAACACCAATATTTAAGGTGGAAACCCAATGTGGCTGAAAACCACCTGTTGTTGTCATCTCTATCTTCTTTTAGTAGTAAGAAAATCTGTTTACAACATTGTACAGGTGCAGACTCATACCAGTATGTAGCCTTCTACCTGCAAAAGACTACAACCTTCTCTCATTCTCCAGCTTCTACTAGAAGGGAGCTACAACCCTCTAGCTCTTGTACTAGCCGATATATTTACTAGTACGTAGGTGCCGACCTACAGAAGGCTACAACATTCTTTCTTCCTCTAGGGACCTCGTTTCATAAATTTTCATACTGGATACTCCTAGAACACAACATCACACTTTGCAGGCCACGTTTCATCCAATTTTCATACTAGACCCATCAACAACATTGAAGCTCAAAATCAATCTCAACTGGACTACACTTATCAAATATATCTGCATCAACCAACCACTGAAACTCAAACATCACTCTCTGAATCAATCAAACTTAATCAATCACTGGCCCAACTGAATCATTTGTTCTTTTAATCAACTTCAATCAATCAATTGCAACAGATAGATCATTGTAACTAGTACACAAATCTGAATTTAGATCACTACATTATCATTCAGAATCAGTTGTAACCTTAAAACCATGCTTTTAAGTGTATATGCTATTTGGCAGAAGCCAACCTGCATGTATACGTAGCTTTCGTGAAGCAAACCAACGTATATATCTACAAACACTTTGCTTCACTTCCAGACTTCAGACATAATCACACATAGAGGATAAAACATGTGTTAGTGATCAGATCTAGTCCATCCATTATTAGATCACATAATGATAAGTCCTTATGATCCTGATCCATCATTAGATTTCATCCATTAACATTGAAGCAAACCTCAATCAACCAATCTAAATATGCAGCGTACTGTCACTAGAAACAGTCACTAGAACATAGTGCAGAACCCTGAACACTGCAACAGCAAATAGAAACCTTATAGATCATACTTCAGAAGATATATGCTACGTCCATAACCTAAAACAATGTGTTTTTACCAAGGGAAACCAGCGTACAGATCTACAAATTCCATTCTGTGATATATACTCTACTTCTGTATGCTAAACTGGTGTGTATACACTGTTTTACCAAAACCCACCTATGTACAGATCTGGAAATGCTAACTTAAAGCATCAAAACTATTTCAGACTTCATTCATATCGAGATCATCACATTTACATAATAAAAACATGCATCAGTATTCAGATAGATGATCAACCACATGAAGATAATTCACTTCAAGCCTTAAGATCCTGATACATCATTAGACCTTATCATTCATCATCAGCTAAGGTTCATCCTTGGTTCAGATCCAGCAATGCATCATAACCCAATAATTTGCATACTAGATCTCACACTTCATCACATATTCGATACTTGCACGCCTTGGCCTAATGATATTCTCCTCCTTTTATAGTTTTAGGCCTTTCTCAATACCATGGACCAAAACCACTTAGGACCAATACCTTGGACCAAGTACCGAGGGTCAATACCTCGGACCAGATACCTCGGACCAATACCATGTATAAAAATACCATGGACCAAATACTTCGGACCAAAAATTTAGTTTTCCATGGTATACATGCTTTTACTTCTGTGAAAGTGCGTGTGTACGTATACACGACTTGTATATAGTGAACTTGCATGTATACGCAGCTTGGGCAATTTTGAAAATACGTATACCCCTCTTTCTTCATTCTGTGAAGACTAATCTGTAATTATTTGCTGTTGTCATGCTATACTGTGATCTTTCATCTGAGTAAGTTGCCTTCTGAACTGATTCTTTGAAACTATCCTACATTTCATCACATCTGTAAACACTACTGTTATGCATTTAGTCACATCTGATATCTCTTCTGTAGATTCATCTAGTTACCATATACAAGTGAGTTGTTCTGCTACAAGTGGGTTTCCATCAAGTACAACACATGCATCATAATGCCAACGCTTCTTTCCTAACTCATCCATAAACCTTTGTAACCAACTAATTTCTTTACTAGCCCCTGTAGCAAAAACATACTATGTTTCCATTGATGAAAGTGAAACTATAATTTTCAACTTTGAAACCCAACTAATAGTTGTTCCACCTACAGTGAACACATACCCTGTGGTGCTCCTCCTATTATCTTTATCACCTTCCATGTCTGCATCAACATATCCCTGTAGAGAAATGTTTGAACCATCAAAGAATAATGCTTGATTTGTGGTACCTCTCAAATACCTGAGAATCCACTTCACTGCCATCCAATTATCTTTTCCTTGATTTTCATATTCTTTCTTACAACTCCCACTGCATGTACAATGTCAGGCCTTGTGCATACCATTGCATACATTAAGTTTCCACCTGTTGATGCATATGAAACTTTACACATATAATCCATCGCTTCTTAGGTCTTGAGACACATCTCCTTACTTAGTTTGAAATTGCTAGCCAAAGGTGTACTAACTGGTTTTTAATTCTTCCCATTAAATATTTCCAACACGTTTTTGTGTGTACTCACTTTGAGACAATGTTAATTTGCGATTTTTCCTATCTCTAGTTATTCTCATACCAAGGATTTGTTTTTCATCACCCAAATCCTTCATTGCAAATGAATTTTCCAATTTTCTTTTGAGCACATTTATTTCCTGCATGTGAGACCCTTGCAACAAGCATGCCATCTACATACAACAATAATATAATATATCTTCCGTCGTTTTTGTTTTTAAGGTAAACTTAATGATAAGTAGACATCTAGTATAACCTTGTTTAGACATTAACTTGTCAAATTTTAGATACCATTGCCTTGGAGCCTATTTTAAGCCATAAAAACTCTTATTCAACTTGGACACTAATCTCTCCTTCCCTTTGACCTCATAGCCTTGTGGTTGTTGCATATGTATTTCTTCCTCCAAATCTCCATGGAGAAAAATTTTCTTTACATCTAACTACTCAAGATGCAAATCTTCTGCTACCACTAGACTTAAAATAGTTCTGACTAAATTCATTTTAATAATGGGAGAAATAACTTCATCAAAGTCTATACCTTAGTATTTTGCAAACCCCTTGACCACAAGTCTATCCTTACACCTCTTTTTTCCTCCATCTTCTTCATTCAACCTGTAAACCCATTTAATCTGCAATGTTATTTTACTTGTAGGAAACTTGACTAAGTCCCAAGTCTAGTTATGCATAAAGGAGTCCATCTCTTCTTCCATGTATTTCTTCCACTTCTTCCTAGTTTCTATCTGCATTTCTTCTTCATATCTTTATGGTTCACCATAATCAGTCAACAATACATAATATAATGATGGAGAGTATTGTTCAAGGGGTCTACTTATCCTGGTAGATCTTCTAACACCACTTTTAGGTGTTTGAGGTGTTTTTTGCTATTGTGGTTGTTGTTATTGTTGTGGATGTTGATCATTATGATTTTCGGGAACCTTTACTTTTTCTGTGATCTCATCAAGCACTACATATTATTTGTTTTCCTTTTCCTATTTCTTTTCTTGCATCTGATCCTTATACAAGACCTTTTCATTGAATATGACATCTATGCTCCTAATGATTTTGTGATTTTCATAACCATAAAAGCAATAACCAAAATCATTAACATCATATCCAGTAAAGGTACATTTATTTCATTTTTTCTCAACCTTTGTTCAATTTTCTTTATTAATGTGGACAAAGGATTCACAACCAAAAGTATTTAAAAATAAGTAGTTTACCTTTTTACCTGTCCATGCCTCCTGTGGAATATGACCATCCAAGTAACTTGGAATCCATCTCTTTATTAAATTAACAACAATTTTTATAACATCTGCCCAAAATTGTAAGGGAAATCATGTATGCAATCTCATGCACCTTGCATGCTCCATGATTGTCCAGTTCATCCTTTCTAACACGTCATTTTCCTGTGGCATTCTTGGAACTGTCTTGTCTCTACGAATTCCATGTTTTGAACAGTAGTTATCAAACTCTTTGCTGCAGTATTCACCTCCATTATCTGATCTAAGATAATTCAACTTCTTTCATGTCTCATTCTGAATCAAAGCTTTGCATTTCTTGAAAGTATCAAATACATTAAGTTTACTCTGAATGCAAGAAATCTAGGTTTCTAGTTGCATCATCAATAAAAATAACATAATAGCGAGAGCCACCAAGAGATGATACCTGAGATGGTCCCCATACATATATATGAACAATATTTAATTTTCCTCTTTTCGTTTCCTTCCCAAATCTAATAAATATGACCCTCTTATATTTTTTGTAAACACAATTCTCATAGAAATCCAAATCAACATGCTTCAAATGTTGCAACAAATTGCTTGAGTGAAGAATCTGCATCCCTTTCTCAGTCATGTGCACGAGCCTATGATGCCATAATTTCGTATATGCTCATGTGGAGATTAAATCATTAACAAAATTTAAAATACCATTGCATAAATACAATGTACCAATCTTTTCTCCTTTTTTCTATTACCAGGGCTCCTTTAGTTACCTTCGAGGTTTTGTATGTGGATGTGGTTGCACAATATTCACCACCTAACTACCCTATTGAAAATAGAATTATTATTATTATTATTTTTTTTCCAGATATGGAACATGCCTTACCTCCTTCAATATCCATTGGTTTCCATTTTGTTTCTTTATAAAAACCTTACGCATTCCAATGATTTTACAGGGCTTATCATCACCCAAACAAAATGTCCAAAATCTCCTTGAACATAGTGAGGAAAATGTTTCCTATTCAAGTGTAGCATGGAATGAAGCCCCTAAATTAACCACCTAGACATCAATAATATTTGTAGAAATTTTGAATAATATGATACTTATTCACAGAGATTATCTTGATTATACACTATTTGCGGAATGCATGCATAATACATAACCTCCTCTACATTGATCATCGATTTTGCGGAATTAAGAAACAATCGCATGCACACATTGAAGCATCAATCACACATATCAAAACAATATATCACAGGGAAAGAATACAACTGAAAACCCCCAACTATCTGTATACTATATTGATTGAGAACATGTAACAATACATAGTACAATACTCCTCACAAGTACTCAGTACTATCTCCACCTGTTACACACAAACTAGCTCAGATTTGAATCAATCATTGGCTGAAATCTCCTCCGCTGCTTGCCTGCCTCCACTGCGCAATCCTGCATGAGAATAGATGAGAATGGCTGATCCAAACTCGTATTTCCCTTGTGTAACACTATGCAATCCTCATTGGCAATCTC
>APFE030530301.1:0-71712 GCA_000404065.3 Pinus taeda
ATCAGTTTTTTAGGATTTCAGGATTGGGAGATTGTAATGTTTCCAGGTGACACCACCTACCCGGGCTACCCCTGCCACTAGTAGAGGACGTGGTCTACCTCCTATAGCTCCTACTTCTAGTTCTTCAGCTTCTAGAGCATAGCAAACTCCACTGCCAACTCCACCAGCACCAGCATCTACATCTAGAGGGAAAGGGAAAGCTGTGGCATTTTCTCGCAAGAGGGGCAGAGGAAATCAATAGGTTTAGACTTTAGTTATTTTCTTATGTGCTTGTAAGTTGTACATGAACAATGAACATTGAATATTCAATAATCAAGACCAAGCATATCACATTCTAATTTCTAAATAATAAATTTTGATTCTATTTATTTTTTTAAAGTGAACTATGAACTTTGAGAAGTAATTATATTTTAATTTGATTAGATAAGCTGCAACCTACAATTTAATATGGATAAAAAACTATATTTCGGTATATATACATATATATATATATATATATAAAGCGTGTCCCCCGTGTCCTGTTTCCAGGTCGCTGCGTTTCGTATTGAATACTCGTATTTACGTGTCCTCCGTGTCTCGTGTCCTCGTGTCATGTGACTTAGGTTTATTTGTTTTTGTTCTTTCTTGAAATCTCGTGGTATAGGCATTAAGGGCTGTTTTTAGATGTTTTGGTCAATGGTAGGAATTGCTCCTGCGGACTTGTGAAGTCGAATCTTGTTTATGAGATTGGGGCAAGATCAATCTATTCCGAACACGTGGGAATTGCATTGGCCAAACTCATATGAAACAGATCCTTGCGAATGTAGGTGATTCATATGAAAGCGATTTTTTGTTAAGATAAATCGTCTCAGAAAGGCCAAGCATATCATAAGTGAGAATTGATTCTTGGGTAGGAAGGATAGACCAGACTACATTGACATGATAAGGATGTGTGTAAGTTCATTGTCACTATCGAGGTTAGATCTCAATAAGGTCATGAAAATGGTTCAAAGGTAAGTATGTGATAAGTGAGAGGGGCTAAGTAAGTAAGAATTGATTTTAAATGGAAAATTTAATAATGCCTTGCTTTAACCACCCAAGTTAAATTTTATTAACACATAATCATATGTGAAAATGGTTCCATGTGCAAATAATTGTTGCATTTGTAGAAAATAACAGCAACGATGAACTATAAACCCTCATAGGCGCCATTCAAACACCATTTCGACGCTTACTCATAAAATTAAATCACTGCAAAAATGCTTTACAGCCTCGATTTTCTGTCAACTGTTCTCCATTAAATCGCTATATGACCTGAACTTCCCGCATCCGTTGAATAGCTTCGGTCGCTGAAAAACCTAAAAATTCTCTTCATTCAACTGTGATATCGAATTGATGCTAGAGGCTCTGCTTCTAAAAACAAGTAGAACGATAATGCTGAAATCTCACTTGTAGGGGAAAAAGAAGGTAATCTCAAGAATGAGGGGCTCTTGCAGATCGGCAAAACATGAAATTTACCAGCCAGAAGTATAATTTTTTACAAATTTAATTGCAGCGCACTAAAGAGACTTTCAAGCAATTAGGATCTGGCAGTTAGTGAATCAACCAAAACCGATCCAAAATATAAATGACGTAATATGTATGGCAAGGTACCAAAATTTATTAGCAGTTAGTGAATCTAGCTTCAACCAAAACCAATCCAAAATATAAACGACGTAATATGTATGGCAAGGTACCGAATTTATCAAGAGCCAGATGTGATTGGAAAATAAAAGGAATTTATGGTCTTTTGAACTTATGAAAAGTTTGCAAACAATTCAAGCAGCGAAAACAACAAGTCGGATGCCATTCCCTATTAAATTCGTTAAATTAAGTTTAATGAGACGATTATATTGGTGATGACATACCTGTCTAAACCGGACCAGTACTGATGGAACTAGCTCGTCCAACCGTTTTGACCCCAGAGTTGCTCTGGGCAGTGGCTTGGAATGGGAAAGGCCGGTTCAGTGATTTGACCCCAAATTCAGTCTTGCCAGGAATTGGCAAAGGTCAGTTTGTTACTTAATCAACCTTTTTTCATCGAATTGGCTGGTTTTGTATAATGCAACCATGGATTTTCCCGATGCAAATTTAATTAAAAAAAGAGTAATTTATGATTGGCGCAGCCTAACATTCAATCCTAGGGCCCTACTAATGCTATGTGACAAAGTAACATTCTCCTTTATCTTTCAATTCTCCTTTCAAAGTAACATTCTCTTTTTCTTTTAATTTTCCTTTATCATCTTTCATTTTCATCCTTTTACTTAAATTTTTAACATTTCCGTTAATTGTTTCAAGATGTTTGAGTCTTGAGAGTGGTTCCAACATCATTGGATTTCATATGGGGAAAGTAAAATTTTCTATTTCACTCAAATCCAAGCTATTTAGCAGTTTTTAGGATTAATGGTTTGGTGGGATGACAATGTTTTCATTGGATTCTATCGTTTACAAGGATATGGAACTAGCATTTAATCAAGAGCACCAAGCTCTCTAGATGCCTTGATGTTAGTGGCATTGATTGTTGAATGCCCCTTATCATGGTCCCAGTAAAATTATCACTCAAGCAAAATCTTTATTTAACATATTAAGCCTCTTTTATCTTATTTTAATACTTGGAGGGTGATATTGATGATGATGATCCCAATACAAGCAATGATTTTGATGATATGTAGTTATTTGTTGTAAGCTTTTTTTCGACACTAGAATCCATCTAAAGCCCCTTTGTTTATGTATTTTTGGTTGAATATTTTATGTATTTTGGTCCATAGGTTTTTTGGTCGGTTTTTATTTTTTGTTGCCTTTATTTTGGTTTTGGTCCTGTTCTGACTGGTTCTCGGTTCTTACTTCCTCAAATTATTTGTTGACAAGGTGGTTTACAAAGCAATTGTTGTGTTGTGGGCAGTGTGGCTTACTGAGCAATTTTAGTATGGCTTATTGAAAGGGTAAAATTATTAACGACTCCTTAATAAAGGGTGTTTGTTGGTCACCATCATAAGGTCACTAGTCATTCATCTAAGCTTTGATTTTGATTTTGGTTACATACATGAACCCTCTATGGGCGCCCATGTGGAAATCAAGAAGACATATGGTACAGGGATAAGGAAACTTGGAAAGAGATGCAAGTTGTCACACATAAGCCCAGCAACTTCAATCAATCGAAATTAACTCCAATAATTTGAAATTAACATAAAGTTTATCTTCAAAGGACGATCAATCACTTTCTGCAACTGTGTTAATACATGGTTGATTTGAAGGAGGCGCAAAATTGGATCCCAAAAGCAGAGGAATTCCTTCCACCAAAGCAACTTTTCTTATATTCCTATGGTTATTTGTCATGGTCAGGATAGAGACGTCTTTTTAATAATCATAACAGTTTGTTCAAATTATTTAGTCTATTTGTCATGGGAATAGACTAGATTTTTCTTTTTTGGCTAAGATTTTTATTTTTTTATATATTAACAAGGTCTAGATTGTGCAAAAACTTACGAAACTTGATGCGGTATTAATTACCCCATTAGCTGCTTCAAGCCTTCAGACATAGGCTATCCCATTGACCATTAGAAAAACTGAATTGTAATTATTAACAAGATAGTTCAATAGCAGCTTCTCACTGTTACCTACAAGACTTAGACCGTCCTCAACAGAAAAATGCCCAGTGGATTGAGCTACTGAGTCACTGAAGTGGAAGGACAAGTTACAACCTTACCAGATAAAGCATAGTTGCAATTAAACAGTTCATACATAAAATCAGACTTCTAAAACATATCAGCACATAGAAGGAACCAGAGACACACTATTTATGGGGTTGCGGTCGGGGACGGGCAGTAAGTGTCGTCATCCTTTTCCTCTCCAGTGATTACTATTATGCTAAAGAGCTCTTTCAGGACCAGTCCATTTACCAGTTCTCTAGTCTGTTGATTCTGCTGTCCGCTCTTCAAGTTTGGCCATTCTAGCTTCTTGAGCTTTTTGCTAACATTCAACCTGGTCCAAAACTTCATCCATCTTATTCACATTCCTTTTCTCCTTGTCTTCCAGGTCAAATCCCTTTCCAGCCAAAGAGTGCACCTCCTGTTTCATCCTGCACCATCAAGAAGGTATTTCTTTGTGGCCGGGACTGTCCCAGGTCTTACGGCTCCAGGCTGCCTAAACAGCTTGCCTTGCTTCCTTAATTTTTCTAGAGAATCACTCCTCCTGGAACCTGGAAGTTTATTCCACAAGCCTCTCTTGACGGGCCATGTTGCTTTGATACTCCAAAATTGGGAAAGATAGATTGCACCTTTGGTGCTTCCTCTTTGTCCCATGTTTGATCCTTCTCTTGGGTCCCTTCCTACCTCTGGTGTCTTCTGTGCTTTACTATTATTTGGGCATTTTACATATGCATTACTTCTCCCCACCAATTTGCACTTCTCAGCAAATTCCTTGGCTCTCATGACAATTCCTCCTCATGGCTTTACAATTCCTGTGCAACAAGATTTCTCCCTCTTTGAGCTGGCCAGGAGTATTCTTATTAATTTTTATAGCCTTGCATGGCTTTTTCCACCCTTTGAAATTATTAAGCTGATCTACTTTCAACCTTGGAATTCTATGTGGGATCTCTCTCATAAATTCTCAAATTAGAACAGGTCCTTCTAAAAAAGCTTACATGATTGGATTATAACCCATAGTAATGTTGGGGAATACTGGGCCTCTGAAATGCATCTGAAATGAGGGGATTGAAACAAGACAAATGAAATTTAGATAAAAGACTTCCTAAAGATCATTGCAATTTGATTGGACCAATTTTTGAAGCTTGATGTCCATTCCCCTTCAGCTAGGTTCAGTGAATTTGTGTTTAGGTCTGATCCTTCTATTCCTCCTCTATTGCAATATTTGCCAATAGTTCTGCTACCATATTTCCTTATCTCTTTACATACTGGAAGCTGACCTCCTTAAACTTTCTAGCTGCATCCCTTGGCCAAGTGAGTTGTACTTCTGAATGCAATGCAAGATTTTTGTTTTGGTTAAATTTTTTAAAACAAATTGTAACATTTCGCTAGAACATGATCACATGCAAACCCAGATGCATCCTCTGAATTCATGAAGTACTAGGGCCTTTGTGAAGGTACTTTGGACCACTACCAGATGAGTTTCCTCGACTGTGTGATGGAATTTTATCTTTTACAAGCTATTCCTATCTGGAACAGTGTTTTAAAAGCTAGTTGGCTCGGAACCGACTCGGTCGAGTTGGTTCGAGCCGGTAAAAAAATTTGAGACTCGGTCATCGTACGGGTTCGGTCAGTCGAGTTAAGACTAACCCGGCCGAGTCATGGCATGACTCAGTCGGGTCAGTCTTAACTCGGCTGACTCCGTATCAACTCGACCAGGTCACCTCATGCGGCCAGTAAACCCCAAAAACACAATTTTTTTATTTTATTTTTTATTTTTATTTTTATTTTTTATTTTTTCCGAGTGTGGGGGACTCCAAATGGTTTTATTAATTGGTTTTTTGGTCTTTGGGGTCTAGTCCCCTCTCCTAGTATTGATATGCTATTCAAATTTCATGGTAATGTTAAATTCATAAAGTAAAAGTGACATCACTTTTACTTAAATTTTTAACATTACCATGAAATGACTCAGGATGTTTGAGAGTGGTTCTGGCCTCATTGGATTTCATATGGAGAAAGTAGAATTTTAGATTTCATTCAAAATCCAGCAGACTTATCAGTTTTTTCAGGATTTCAGGATTGGGGGATTGCAATGTTTCCATTGAATTTTGTCATGTATTAGGGTATGGAACTCGTATTTAATCAAGAGCACCAATCCCTCTATGTACCTTGATGTTAGTGACATTGGTTGTCTAACTCCTCTGGGATTCGCTCCCAAACCGAGAGCTTCTGAAAATGTCGCTCCCGCTCCCATTTTAGCTCTTGCTCCCCACTTTCTCTCCTGCTCCCAAGTAACACTAAGCCAGATGATGTTGGCAACTCTAGTAGTAGCCAATAGTACTGGTCACAAACTTTTGTTGTAGAGGCCATTTATAGCCTCCTTGGTTATGTGTTTTTGTTTTGATCTCTATATCATTATCGTGTATGTATTGGATAGTGCACTAGGTACCATTTTGATATAATGGATATATTCATGAGCCTACTTTGATCATATGTTGTCTTCTATCTATATTCCAATGTTGTGTGTTTGGAAACATGAATGAAAATCTTTAAAATTATGTGTTTTTATAAAAAATAAATATTTAATGTATTTTTTATAATGATTGAGTCATTGAAATCGAGCCGGTCGAGTCGATACCGAGTCGGAGTCGACCCTCGGCAGAGTCGGAGTCGGAGTCGGAGTTATAAAACATTGGTCTGGAAAACACTTGCAATTCACAATAATTAGGAATTCTATCCAAAAGATCATTGGGAAGGTTGGAATCACATTTTCCACATTACATTATTCATTGTCTGAATAGGCTTAGGAATACAAAATACCATTGCATTGCTCTTGCACTACTTAGGGTCCTCTTTCCATTTCTCATCCAATTTCTTTCAAGAATGTTGTACAGATAGTGTGACTCATCCACTGGTGGAGACTTGATTAAAGTAAGCACTCGAAATCCGTGTTTTTGATAACTAGATATGGATAGATAAAGAAGAAAGTAGGCCATCTAGCATGAGAATTATACTGCAATAGCAATTGTCCTGCTGGCAACAATGCATGAAAATTTATAAGCCCCTATTGATGGCCTGATTAAAAAGCAAATAAATCTGGAACTTAGATGCAGATGGAACAAAGTCAACATGTTAATCAGAATAAAGATAGAAGCCCCCTTATATATCATAATTGTGTGCAAGGGGAGAGAAAAATCCCAATGTCCAATGCGCTGAAACACAGACTTAGAGGCTTTGGCCATTTGCAGTAAGGCCCATTCTATGGCATGGTACGAGGCTTGTAGGAAAGTCTGTTGTTTTTATTTCTATTAAGGGAATCAATAATTGAGTGGATTCATAACCGCTAGGCATGGGTTTGAGTCCATTGGGCTGCCACTATAAGTATAAACCCTAGGTCCCACGGAGAGGCCCAGCCACATAGAACAGTTGTCTGTGAATTCAAATTGAGGCGAGAGCATTAATCCCCTGAGCCTTGTCCTCTCAGTCTAACCCCTGGGGCCCAGAAATCTGTTGTTGTTGAGCCACAAACAGCGTTGAGAATAATAATGACTCGTATGCTTCGAGATCTCCTTTTCTCTGGTAGAAGCTCGTCTGCTTTTTTATGCCAATGTTTGCATGCTTAGATGGTTGATTAAAGCTGGCTCCAATTTGAATATACATGAATTGAAAATCCCAATTAATGACTAGAGTCATGGACGAAGATTTTCTGAAGACAAAGCATTATTGAGGAAGCATATGATGACATAACAAAAGACTCCTGGCAATTTCAACTGCCCACTATAATCTTCAACTTGTTAATATATTAGCATGTTATAATGTATTTATCCTCCAACTAAAAATGTGGAAATATAGAGTGTGACTATATTGCTTATGGCAGAGTATGTAACTGCTTCCCACAAAGCATTCAAATGGTCACAATATAAAGTTCCTGAGCAGGACTTTATACTAATACTGGCTGACATCATATCTCCCTTGTTTTTTGTGCAGATTCCAGAATGCTTGCAATTTGAAATGCATATACAAGACAATCCACAACAGTTTTTGTTAAGATATTCCAAAGGCTATTGAGTGGACTAAAATCTGGAATAATCAGAACATGGAAAACCAAGCCATAACACTTAGCAGGTACTACATTGAAACACTCCTGCCATTCTTACTGGTTTTCTCTGTTAGAAAATCAGAAAGGCAGAAAGATTTTCTTATACTTGATAATTACTTGTGATGTTTCTTATTATTACGATTCTTTATATCTCTTTTCTTTTAGTTCATCAAGCAATTACCAAAGCAGTAGATATAAAACAATAGACACCAAAGTAGGCACTATGCCAGGGCAAAACCCCCCTCGAGTGGACAACCTAGTCAAGAAAATTCTTCCTTTCAATAGTTTTCTTTGAGACTCTTCACCCTAGACCAAAATTTTGATTTTTCTTTTCTCCTTAGGCTTTCCCAAACTCGCATTCACTTCGGCTTCCCGACAAGAGAACTTCACACCTTTTCCCAGCGACAAGAGAACTTCACACTTTTTCCCAGCTACAAGAGAATTTTGTACTTCTTCCCAGCTACAATAGAATTTCACACTTCTTCCCAGCTACAATAGAAATCAAACTTGTGTGAGAGAATGATGCTTCAAATGAATTCGATGAGCTTGTATTTATAGGCTCCATGTGAGGTCAAATAGGGTCCTTAGGCTGACTTGATCTTCTTCTTGGCCGACATGGTGTGGAGGTTACGTAATTCATATTTGACTCAATACTTAAGCTTTTTACATGATTCAAAAGCCCAAGAAGGGTCTCTTTAAATGTACAACAACTCTATTGACTTAGAATAAATCCTAGAAGTCCTCAATGGGAACTTTGACCTAAAACATGGTGACCCAAGCATGAAACCCATGCTTTAATAAGTCACAATATTAATAATAATAATTCTTTTCTTTATTCTTTTGACTCAAGTACATTAACTAAGACTGGGCATAGTTACATTTTCCAACACTCCCTCTTAATTAGGGAGGTATTCATAATGTACAAATACAATGGAAAAAGCTGAAACTATGGATTCGGGCTCTACTCAAGAAACCCAGAAAAACCCAAAAAGCTTTTTTGGAATGGCCGACCCCTGAAAAACACCCTCCTGGGCTTCTGCGCAGTTCCTCAATGCCCTGCGCTGCCACTGAAGGAAACCCCTCTAAACTCTGCCTGAAACACTGCCAAAAACCTCCAATGAGACAAGAGCTGAACCCCTGCTCAATCTCCCAGCATAAATCCACCTGCAAACTCCAATCCAGCACTTCAACCAAAAAGAACTGCGTCCCTCTCCAAGTGCTGCGAGTCCTCCAAAAAGTTGATGAAACTGCTGCTGAAATGATAATAAAACCACTGCTGAAATACTGATGGAAATACCTTGCCCGAGTAGGCACTCGAAGTCCCCCGGGGCTAAGGGTGAGATCTCTGAACGGAGACACTCAATGCACTAAACAGTGCTGCAGACTAGCTAAACAACCAGCCTGCTCAGAAGTCGAAACGTCTAGCTCAAAATGCACATAATTGAATGATCCAAAATGGGGGGCTCTTGTCTATTTTCTAGCCTCTTGCCTCTCACAATCCTTAGGCTCGCCTCCTGCGTGATTCCCCTCTTGCCACGTGTGCTTTTCCTCCTGCGCAGTTCCTCCATGTGTCTGCGTGAGCTCCATTTCTGCATCCCCCTTTGGCCCCCTTGGCTCCCCTTTAAGTCACGACATTGTGCTACCTAGGAAGTGACTTTTTATTCTAAAGTGAGTTATGTTGCCCCTTCCTCACTTTTTATTTACAAATAACTATAGAAGGAAAAAATTGAACAAAATAGAATATTCCAATTAGCCATAGCTAATTAGGAATATTACAGTCTCCCTTGGCAAAATGTTGCTTGTCCTCAAGCAACTGAAGTGATGGATGCTGTAAGATCTTCTCACTCTCCCAAGTGGCATCCTCATCCGGCAAATTCTTCCACGTCACCAAGAATTCTCAGACTGTCATGCTGCGCAACTGCCTCTCCCTAGTGTCAATGATAGCGTCTGGCTGCAATACAAAATGCCCTTCATCATCCATGGGTGGTAGCTCATCTGTCACGGTCACCTGCTGCGCCAATGCCTTCTTCAGGCATGATACATGAAAAATGTTATGAATCTTGCTGCCTTGGGGCAGCGCCAACTCATATGCAACCTGTCCAATCTTGCGTATCACCCTGTATGGCCCATAAAAGCAGGGCTTGAGCTTCTCAGCCCCCTTCTGCTTCAAATCGCAGGTAGACCATGTCTCCCACCTCGAACTGCCTCTCCACTCGACCCCTGTCGGCGTACAGCTTCTGCTGGTTCTGCGCTGTAGCCATGTTATCCTTGAGAGCTCGGAGGATATCCTGACTCTCTTGGATCCAAATCTTGGCTCTAGGAGCCCTGCTATCACCAAATATCATGTCGACAAAAGATAAAGGATGATACCCATATAAGGCATAGAATGGTGACATACCAATGGACATGTGATGTGAAGTATTGTAGCAGTTGTCCCCCAGATGTAGCCACTTCAGCCATGCTCGCTGCTACCCACTGACATAGTTACGCAAGTAGCCTTCCAACCACTTGTTAACTATCTCCATCTGCCCATCCGTCTGTGGTTGATAGCTGGTACTTGGTGTCAACTTTGTCCCCACCAATCGGAAAAGCTCCTGCCAAAACCCGCCCATGAAACGACCATCTCTGTCACTGATGATGGTCTTAGGAAGACCATGTAGCCTGAAGATCTCCCTGAAGAACAACTCAGCCATCTGTGCTGCTGTATAGTGTGCGGATATGGCAAAGAAATGTGCGTACTTTGTCAGTCGATCAACGACGACAAAGATACAATCCTTGCCCTGTACCGTGGGCAACCCTGTGATGAAGTCCATCAAAATGCTCTCCCATTTCCCCTCCGGAATGGGAAGACGCTGTAATAAACCCGCGGGATGGCTCATCTCTCCCTTGTTCCTCTGGCAAACATCGCACTCCCGGATGTGCTGGAGCACGTCCTTCTTGAGGCCCTTCCATGAGAACCTCTCCCAAATGGCCTTGTAGGTTTTGGTAAACCTCTGATGTCCTGCCAAAGGTGAATTCTGTGATGCTTGGAGTACCTTCTTCTTGAGCTGAGACCCCTCAGTCAAGAAGATCCGGTCCCTATAATAGATGATCTTATCGACTACCCTGTACCTGTCATTTGCCACCTGCCCATCTAGAACCTCGCATGCAAACCTGTCCTTGGAGTACTCTACTAAGACTCGAGCCCGGGCCAATCTGTATCCAAGATCATAAGAGACAACGTGGCTGGTCTACGTGAAAGGGCATCTGCTACCATGTTGTTCTTACCCTTGACATACTCAATGTCAAAGTCATATGCTTGGATCATACTGATCCACTTCTGTTGCCTCTCCTATAGCTGCTTTTGCGCCAAAAAGAACTTGAGGCTGTTGTGATCAGTCCTCACCCTGAACCTGTTGCCTACCAAACACTGCCGGTACTTAGCCAATGCATGCATGATGGCCAACATCTCCTTGTCATATATAGAATACAACCTCGTACGGAAGGAGTTTCTGGCTCTCAAATGCTATAGGGTGACCTCCCAGCATCAATACTGCGCCGATCCCCTCTCTCAACGCGTCACACTCCAAGACAAATGGCTGCATAAAATCTGGCAACGCAACCACTGGGCAGCTGCTCATAACCTCCTTGAGCCTATCAAAGGCTCGCTACGCTGTATCTGACCAACTGAATGCCCTCTTCTTCGTCAAATCTGTCAGGGGTGTAGCAAGCTGTGAGAAACCTTTGACGAACTTCCAGTAGTAAGTGCAAATGCCAATGAATCCTCGAAGTTTCGTCACGTTTTTCGGCTCCGGCCATATTCTCTGATGGCCCTGATCTTCTCCTCGTGGACCCTCACTTTCTCCACCCCTATGATGTGTCCTAGATACAACATCTCCGTCAACCCAAACTCACACTTGGAGAGTTTGGCATAGAACTGCTGCTCCTGTAGGATATGCAATACTGTCTCAATGTGCTGGAGATGCTCCTCCCAAGTCCTGCTGTAAATGAGAATATCATCGAAGAATACCAACACAAACTTCCTCAAATGACTACGAAATATGTGATTCATGCAGGAGTGAGATGTAGCTGGGGCGTTGGTTAGCCCAAAAGGCATCACCAAGAACTCAAAGTGCTCGTAGTGACACCTGAAGGCGGTCTTGGGAATATCCTGCTCGCTCACGCAAATCTGATGGTACCCAGATCTCAAATCAATCTTTGAGAAGAATCGTGCTCCCCTCAACTCGTCCATCAACTCATCGATCCTGAGTATGGGGTACCTGTTCTTCAGGCTCTTCTTGTTCAGGGCCCTGTAGTCAATGCACATCCTCAATGTACTGTCCTTCTTCTTCACCAACACCACAGAAGAAGCAAAAGGACTCGTGCTCGGACGAATGTGCCCAAGTGCTAGCAACTCCTAGATAGCCCGCTCAATGTCATCCTGATAGGCCTTGGGGTGCCTATAGGGGGTGGTGATCACTGCCTGGATGCCCTGCTCAAGCTCGATAGTGTGCTCAAACCCCCGCTCCAGTGGCTGTCCTGGTGGAATCTCTCCAAACACTATGGCATATCGATCACGGATGGACTGGATCTTTGGATGTACCTGTTAGAGCCTAGATTTACCTTAGGCTGAAAAGGTAGGATCCAGGGCCAACATCAAACCACGCTCAGTCTGGTAGCTAGCCCTACCAGGTCAGGAGAGGGCTCTCTTCGGGTCAATCTCAGCTAATTATGATCACTAAAGGCTTGAGATGACTGATTTGATTACTGATCTTAGGCTAGGTATAGATGTAAAAGAGTTTGATTGAATAAAATGTTGTGTTTTGTGGGCTCTAATGGAAAAGCAAATTTTGGGTGCAGGGAATAAGGCTGAGTCTTGCAAAGGGCTCGATGGGGCAAGGTAGGCAACTGAATTTGGCACTCTAATCAAATGAGATGGATGTATTAGACAGAGTAGGAGTTGAAGAGGGCAAGAGAGGCCATGGATCCTCTCCAAACAGTTGAAAACACCAAGAAACTAAAGCAAACTTCAAGTAGAGCACTGCAGTTTCAATGTATTCTACTTACACTCTTGTTTGATTTAGCTGAGAAGAAATAAGAGGGAAAATGACATACATAATACATAAGCAAATTCACAAATACATAAGAAAGCACTGTACCAAAACAAAATGCCACATGGATCCCAAAGAGTGTTGCAAACCCTGGTCTCAATTCCTTAGCCAAAATGCTGATATGAGTGTGCAATGAAGCTCCTTGCTTTCTCAAGAGTCCAACCATGCTAATGATTGAAAAAATACATAATATAGACAAACCATTGCTAGTGGATAAATTGTCTTGGGGCTGCCTTGATGAAAAATAGGTGATTTTGTGATGTGTCTCGACTTTTGCCACCAAGGGAAACAGTGATATGAGGGATTGTGGAGGGAGAAAACAGTGAGGGATTTAGGGACTGTTGGGGTAGGGTTTAGTTAAGGGAACATGGAATTAAGGAGTAGTTTGGGAGTTGGGAGTTTTTATTATAGGACTAGGGTTTGGGAATTTGCATGTGGGATTTTGGGAAATGGGATTTGGGATATGGGATTAGTGAAGTTAGGGGTGTGTGCATATAGGGAATAGGGAAATCAAAGGAAAAATGGAGTAAGGGAGTGGAAAGTGGACTTGGTAGCCAAATAGTCAATACTAACCCTAGATAGCAATTTCCTTCGAAAATTTTGAAGAGATAGGGTTTGATTTCTTTTGAACAATCACCATACATCAATCACTATGAAACAACCACCAAACTTGGATGAAAAACAATGATAGAGGCTCAACCTACTTGGACAAGTGAAGATCCACGAGTTTTGAGGAATTTGGAGCAAGTTTTTGGGCTTGCCGGCTGTATGCGTCGTGCATCAAACCCAATGCCCACGCCCTCTGTGTGCGCCGCGCTCGTGCAAACTTGAATTGGAGGCTGCGGTTCTATGCGCCGTGCCTGATATGTGTGCCGTGCTACCTGCCCAATGCGTCGTGCCTCTGTTTTTTGGCAATTTTCTCCAACTTTGCCTTGCTTGCTCCCAAAACGACTTTGCTTTGCTTCCAAGTGTGCAAATGAGCTTTTCAAATTTGGAGACATGACTTATATATGGAGCTTTTAAATTCTTGGTTGATAAAACCCACTTTTACAATGTTTTGAATTTGACTTTATTTTAAACTCTGTTTTTGAAGTTTTTCACTTCATTTGAGCTTGTGATGAACTAAATGACCTGAGCTTTGTTTGTTTTGCAGGGGTTGGAGCTACGGGGGCTAGGGAAAGTGACCAGGGTTGTAGGGGAAGTAATTTACATATGGGGGAAATCAACTCACATAAATTTGTACAATAAAAGCAAAAATACTCTGTTTTTCCTCAAAACAGAGTTTTGAGGAAAGACACCTTTCTGAGCACTTTATGATGAATTTTATTGATGCTGGAACCTCCTCATGTGCCTGCTGGTTGTTATTAGACATTTTGAAACACTTTTGATGAAACCCTAGACCTAAATGACAATGAAACCCTAAAAAGACTTTTACAATCTTAAAGACAAAAAGATGACTGTAAATGTTTTTTGATGAATAAACATGAGCCCGCATGTAAATGACATGAGGGAAAAAGTAGGAGAAACCACTACCGTCAGATGATCCATGCACCTAATGGAATGCAGCTGACCGGGCGGGACACCTAATATGCAATGCAACAAGAGGATTTGATCTCTGACAGAGGGATGAAGATACCGACATTAACAGTACCATTTGCCTTGTAGTCCCTGCCTTTGATGCACGCAGCTCCACTGCCCACTCTATGTCTCCCTTCCGGAAGGCTGCCTCCATCCGATGAGCCGACACAGTCTGGGGCGGATATGTGTGTTGTCCCCGTATCTTCTCATGCCTCCTGGTCTTCTCATCATCCCACTCCATCTCTCGGGTTTTCCAATCCATCATGACGTTCCCTAGAGTAATAAGCCACTGTACACCCAGTATCTTGTTGGTGTCCGGAATATCTACCACGAAAAAGTGGTCAGTCAATGTGTAGGTGCCCATTGCACCGAAAGCTCCGGAACATAACGAGCACACGTCATGGTCTGATCTCCTGGGTCCAATACTGAAAACCCATCGAAGCTCTCTGTCTGAATACCTCTCCGCTCAACCATCTGTGCATCGATGAAGTTGTGGGTTGCCCCACTGTCAACCAAAATTGATACGCGCTAGCCACATATTGTCCCTCGTACGCGTAGCGTTAGATACTTGGGAACTCCCCGCAACGCTGCAAGGGCCCCTCCGGTGGGTGCAAAAGATGCACCATCTGCTGGTGGTGGTGGAGGTGGCAAAGGTCTCTGTATGGTACGGCTATCTCCTGCCTCCACATCCTCCTCGTCATCCTCTTCTCCACTGCTCTCGGAGAAGACCTCAATAAAATGTGCTTTGCCAGCAGCACATCTATGTCCTGGTGCCCATGGCTCCTTATAGGTGAAGCACAACCGCTTCTTCTTCAGCTCTCGCTTGGCATCATCATCAAGCTGTACTCGTCTTGGATTCCCCTTGGGAGGAGGAATCCTCACATCCTTCCCCTTAGACTGGAAAGTCTGTCTCTAGGGGTAAGGTGTCCGAGTCCTGGGTAAGACATCCTGTAAGTCTCGGGTCCTGCTGATAGCATCCTGGAGTGTGGCTGGTCTAGTGGATCGGACTAAACCACGAAGTGGCTCTGCTAACCCCTCAACACACATATAGACCCTTCGTGCTGTGGATAGGTCTGGCACCATCACGGAGACTCTCAGGAAATCTGCAATGTAGGTCTCTGGACTACCTGTCTGCTTGAGCCTCGTCAGCTCAACAAAATGCTGCTCTGGGTCCCTCCGATCAAATCGCTCCATCAGTCTCCTGGTAAACTCGGCATAGGGTGTCACTGTGGAGTGCCCTAGTGTAACCATCCCATGAAACCACCAATCCTGGGCTTTGCCATCCAAATGCAATGTTGCCACCATGATGGCCTCTGCCTCAGACATCTGGTTAAGCTGGAAATAAATGTCCAACTTCTCCACCCAAGACTTTGCCGAATTGTTTGATGAGCCATCAAACGTAGGCAAGTGGAATCTACTCGCTGCACGGTGGGTATCACCATCATGGTAATGCCGGTATCCTCTGTGATGGTCGCGGGGTTTGCTATCCCACTAGAGTTGAACAAAATCTTTGAATGAGAGGGATTCCCTAAACTCCTGCCCATTGGCCTGGTACTCTGCAAAATAATCGCCCATACGTTTGGGCTCTGTCTTCTGCTGGGCTACGGCCCCCGTGTCTGCTCCTAACAAAGTGGGCATGATAGAGCGTGTAGGGGCATGTGAAGCCACCTGCTGCGCAGTATCACGCTGCTCTGGCAAGTAATGGGATGCACTTGATCCCTCACCAATCTGAAAAACTCGTGGGCTTTCACGCTGTTTGGCCTCTACTGCTGTGAATCTCCGCCCCATCTCCTCAATCTGCCTCGACAGATCCTGCACTGATTTGAGGAGCATATCCGCAAATCTCTTCCCATCCTCGTCGGCCATCTGTTCCGTGTCCACTACTGGCTCTCTCTATTTTGCGTCTACCACAGGCTCCTCCTGTTCTGCGTCCACCACAGGAACACAGTCTCCCTCTTCGTAGGTATTCTCCAACCTACGTCCAGTGCCTTTGTATCTCCTACCTGTTTAACAGATGTAGGGGTTTTCCCCTTGTGTCATAGATTGCTAGCTCCACAGGCTGAGCCAGATCTATGCTCTGATACCACTGTAATATCCCTAGCCTGGAATATTCCTCAAACCCCAACAAAATCCCCAACCAAATATGTGCAAATGATATAATAACCCAGAAGTGATAAAATAACAGTGGAACAACATATAATAATGTAAACGGAAATATAAGCAGATACACAAGAAATGCAGTAAGAAAGGCTAAGCCATTTTATTATACTGAGCAATAAAATGAGTACAAGAGGTGATCAGACATATGGCACCTCGACTTGCACAAGGCAAGTGAAGAAATACTCTCAGAATGAGAAGAATGGCCTCTCTGCGTGGATGTTGCTAGAAAACAAATGATGATTTGGGGCTGCTCCCTCCTTGGAAAAAGCTGAAACTCTGGATTCGGGCTCTACTCAAGAAACCCAGAAAGCTTTCCTGGAATGGCCGACCCCCGAAAAACACCCTCTTGGGGTTCTGCGCAGTTCCTCAATGCCTTGCGCTGCCATTGAAGAAAACCCCTCTAAACTCTGCCTGAAACACTGCCAGAAACCTTGCCAAAAACATCCAATGAGACAAGAGCTGAACCCCTGCTCAATCTCCCAGCATAAATCCACCTGCAAACCCCAATCCAGCACTGCAACCAAAAAGAACTGCATCCCTCTCCAAGTGCTGAGCAGGCACTCGAGGTCCCCCGGGGCTAAGGGTGAGATCTCTGTACGGAGACACTCAATGCACTAAACAGTGTTGCAGACCACCTAAACAGCCAGCATGCTCAGAAGTCGAAACGACTAGCTCAAAATGCACATATCTGAATGATCCAAAATGAGGGGGCTCCTGTTTATTTTATAGCCTATGCCTCTCACAATCCCTAGGCTCACCTCCTCTTGCGTGATTCCCTTCTTTCCACTTGTGCTTTTCCTCCTGCGTAGTTCCTCCATGTGTCTGTGTGGGCTCCATTTCTGTGTCCCCCTTTGGCCCCCTTGGCTCCCCTTGAAGTCACAACGTTGTGCTACCTAGGAAGTGACTTTTTATTCTAAAGTGAGTTATGTTCCCCCTTCCTCACTTTTTATTTACAAATAACTATAGAAGGCAAAAATTGAACAAAATCGAATATTCCATTTAGCTATAGCTAATTAGGAATATTACAACACACACATATACACACACAAAAAAAAGACACAAAGTTGAGTGCACCTTTTCACATTATGTCTGCATCCAACACTGCCCAAGGTCTGATGAAAGAGAGCTTGGAATTATCTACTCTTTGTCGTCATTGGTGGCGACATCCAGTACCTACAACAATGACACCAGGATCACACTTATCTGGCAGCTGTGCCTTGCAATCTGAGTAGGTCTACAGCTGTCATAAACTAGAATTTGGTTTCTTTTAGATATCAGCAAACCTTTTCCCACAATTGCATGTGCCAAACACTGAAATGCTTCATTCTGCTCAATGATATTATTGTTGACAGCATTGATAACCAATCGTAAGCAATCATGATTCTCATTTAGTAAGCATGGACTCTCAACCTGTATCTTCGAACAATAGTCTTGTTAGTACTCTACAGGTTCAATTCAGTTCTGATGAAACAGAGTTCACCCCTTTACTCGAAAGTTGAGTAAACCTTAGAAAAACTTTTACATAATATTAAAAAACTCCTGTATATCAACAACTTTTATATAATAATGCCATTACTTTTATGCAATAATGTGGGAAGATGCTATTGATTGAAAACTCTCTACTTTTGTATAGAAGTGACACCACTTTTATCCATTTATGCCACACAATAGCAGCAAGGAAAGATGCTATTGATGGATTACTCTTGACATTTTCTGTGATCAATCAAAATCCAAAAAATTGCGTACATCAACAACTTTTATGTAGTAATGCCATTACTTTTATGGAATAATGTGGGAAGATGCTATTGATTGAGAACTCCCTACTTTTGTATAGCAGTGACTCCACTTTTATCCATTTATGCCACACAATAGCAGCAAGGAAAAATGCTATCGATGGAGTACTCTTGACATTTTCTGTGATCGATCAAATCCTTGAGCAGGAACCGGGCATTAAAAATTTTGAGCAGCCTGGCTTTTGGATCTTCATCTAAAACTGTAGATGCATAAAAGAGTCACTGATTAAAAATTAAATATTAAAACAGTCACTGATATCTTCTGTCTGCTCACTCTGCCTTTTACTTTTCAATCTAGCCGTCTCTGCCTCTTGCAGTTTAATTTAGCCATGTGCATGTGCATACAGGATAGAAGGGCATCACGCCATTATTACGGTCTAAACAACAGGTTTAGGGCAACCTCAATAGGTCCTTGGGTTTAAGGCGTGGGTGACACGGCAAGCAATTTCAATTTCACTTGGTCCACTCCAACACGATGGCAATGGTGGTGACCGTGAGTAGGAGGGCAATGCTTTCTGTATGGAAGAAAATTTCAGTTGCCCCCAAGCTCTCCTTCCATGCTTTGAACCCCCCTACAGATGCAAATTAAATCATTGTGCCAAACTAACATACACTCATTTAAGATCCATATCAAACACACCCTGTATCTGATCTGTAAACGGAACCATAGCATCTGTCCAAGTCTCTGCCATATCAATACCTCTGTAGCATGCAATGGACCAAAGGACTGGGCACTTTTTACTGCGGCCATCACAGGCCTTCGAAGTTTAAAGAGAATGATAAGAGTTAATCTATGTATAAATATTTCAAATATAAATTCATTTAATTTTTGACATTTAAAACATTACATATTACATATGGAGCTGACATTATTTTTACATCTAACATGTTTACATCTAATGTCTAACGTATAATGCCTACACATCTACTCTATACTGGGCTGTAGAGCGTCTGTTGGTGCAACCATGATGAACAGGGTCTCTGGCAGCAACTACCTGTCGAAGCACATTTTCAGGAGGTCAGCCTGGTATTTGCCTAGAAACAAAAACATGTGGATTAAGATTAGTTAGGAACAGTCGCCCTTTTGTGAAAGGAACAAATCCCACTGCTCTAATGGAAATATGACTGCTGTCGCAACCTGAATCATTGTCATGAAGTCCATCTGGATGAATCTATTTTCAACTTTCTGTCAGAGTTTTTTCTTTTCAACATATCTACTTCAAGTCTCAACAGAAGTATTGATAAAATCATTCTCGTTATGGTCTATCCCTGACACAATCTTTGCAAATGCATTGGTCAGAAAAGTCCAGAGTCTAGTAAAGCCTGGTTAGTCACCAAAGAAACTTTAACGGTTATAATACATGGCACTGGGCACATTGACAGCAACTATCACTTGCCTTCAAACACATTTCATATTGATAACCCAGCATCTGAGGCTTAACAAAAGATGAATACAATTCACATTTAGGGAACTACAGACAGTTGTGGGTTTATTTAGCTTTTTGTAAATATCAATCCCACCAACTATTTGTGTGCCATCATCATATTCGATTCCTAACAGCTATGATACTCATGCTTTGCAAGGGGTCCCTTTGCTTGTAATTTATATGTTCTAGTGTTCATTAGTTTTCGGAGTTTCATTTAACATTGCTGATATTTGTCTGACTTGAATTAATCATATGTTATTTATGATTTTAATGTATATATAATATTTAATTCTTTTACATATTAGCTTCTGTTAGCTTATTGCTTGTTCTAAATATAAGGTGTGCAAAAGCAATTCTTGGACTTAACTTTTTAACACCGAAGGGAACTTACTACCTTACTACCTGTGTTCCACGAGGACGTGTCCCCCAGGGTCGGGTGCGCGCACCCCTGGCACCCCATGCAACCGAGACGGGGGGACATTTGGGGAAACGCTTCCCCACATCCCCCTTTTGGGGAGACGTAGGGAGACGCGGGGGGGGGGGGTGACATTTCCCCAGTGTGGAGGACACGACTCCCCAAAAGGGGGACGCCCGGGCATCCCTCCTCAATATGGGCTATGCGTCCCCCGTTAAATTTGCTTGTAAACAATGATTTATGACAGGGAAAAACTAGTATTTGACCATACTTCCCTACCAATGCTATGTGATTCATGGTAATGTTAAATTCTTAAAGTAAAAGTGACAAGACTTTTACTTAAATTTTTAAAATTACCATGAAATGGCTCAGGATGTTTGAGAGTGGTTCCAACCTCATTGGATTTCATATGGAGAAAGTAGAATTTTAGATCTCACTCAAAATCCAGCAGACTTAATAGTTTTTCAGGAATTCAGGATTCAATGGATTGCAATGTTTCCATTGCATTTTGTCTTGTCCAAGGGTATGGAATTAGTATTTAATCAAGAGCACCAAGCCCTCTTTGTACTTTAGAGCGACTTTTTGTTAAGTTTAGGTATGTTCTATGCTTAGAGCAATTTATTTCAATTTTCACAGTTAGCTCAATAACTTTTCGAGATTAGCAATTACATCAGCATTAAAGTAAACTGCAGATAGAACATAAACATAAATCACAGAAGACAAGCCAAGACAAGAGGAAACAAGATGTGGCGCTAGCCAGGGACAAACCTTAATGTGGGGAAACCCTTGATGAATTCTTCTTATATGTTCTTCAATAGTTCAACAGAGAGAGAGTACATATACATAAATATGAGATTTTATGACAACAACAGTAAGTCCATGATTTTGTTAATGATGACTAATCTAAGATGCAATCTTGAATTTCCATGGCAGTCTTCAATCAATGATAGCACTGTGGCATGTCCCTTGATAGTGAAGAGCCGCTGATATGATGAGGGCACCTGTGGCTGTATTAATCTTCCTTCATAATCTATGACCAATAGAGCAGTTCTAAGAGACCCATGCTATGATCCCTACATGGTCTGAGATAAGTTTGAGCGCAGACTCCTTCATCACACAAGTTTACCTTATGACTGTGACTTCCACTTGCAAGCATTCTCATACCTGGAACAACCTTTATCATAGTACTAATATCTACAGTAGTGAGTTGTCACCTACAGCTATGCTGAAGCTTCCTTCGGCTATGACTTAGCAACCCTTCTAGTTGTGGATGAGAGACAGTTCATGGGCCTTCCATAAGCCTGCGGCCAAACCTCCTCATTGCTGCTAAGGCTTTTCTTTTCTACGATGGCTTCACCTTGGCCAACGTTAAGGGCCCTTTCAAGACAGCGGATAGGAGCCTCTTCTTAGGTCTCCTCGATAATGGCTAGATGCTCCCTTTTACTGCGGATTAGGGCCTCCCCTTTATTGCATATACGTGCCTCTTGTTGCAACATATAAGATTGCGTCCTGGGGCACCATAGAGACCTCTTGAGATTGCGGTTTAGAGCCTCATACATCAATGGATCTGTGCTCTCCATAAGTGCGTATTAGATCATACATTGACTACGTTTAGGAGCCCTTTTTTACAGCTTTTAAGGCTTGTCTTGCATAGAGTTAGGTCTCCTCTATACAGTCATTCAATTGCGTTTAGAGTGCTGCATTAGTCCTCCTATTTTCTGCGGCTAGGGCATGACAAGATCCTCCTTCCTCTATGTCTAGATGACTTCTCCTAGGACAACGCTTAGGGCATTTAAGGACAACGTCTTAGGGTCTCTTATAGACCTGCGTTCAACCTCTCCTACCCGTGTTTTCGTGACTGCATTTGACTGTAAGTTAGGGCAACGTAGACACTCGTAGAAGACCCTTTCTCCTCCACGTCTAGGGTTGCTCCCTAATTGTAATTAGGGCTTTCCATGGCAACGTATGAGAAGCTGTGTATATGACTCCTCCATGTCAGCGTTAGGGTCTAGGGCATCTCTTCTAGGGCAGGGTATTAGACTAGGGCACTTCCTCTAGATCTCTCTTTCATAAAACCCAAAACAGAATGAAGAGAGAGATCACAAGAGTGTTAGTGATTCCAAATGACTTGAGGACTTCTTCTATTTACACTAAAATGTTGAGCACATGAGGGGTTTATTTCATTGCTGGTCGACCTTGATGAATTGTCCCATAACACAAATAAATTCATATCTCCATGAAGACTTATCGGAATCGGATGATCTTTAGATCAATCCTACACCTCTCGATGATAGGGATCCAAGAAAAATATCAGCTGCCATTAATAAGATGACCCACATGGAGTTTGGCCCTAGTTGCCAATTTTAAAACTCCTTCTCAACTAGGGAGAACTCCTTTCGTTGATCCATCTGTCCGACTATACTATCTATGCCACCAGTGCCCTGCACTTCTCTGTTGAACCATGAAGAAGAAGAATTGATCGAGAATGTCTCATACCATTCTTTACTGACCCGAAGTTAGTTTTATTGATCCCAGATCAATATCAGAAGAGAGTGTCTCAAACCACTCATACTGATCCCAGATCAATGGAGGTCATCCTAGCATAGGGAGTATGGTAGATACAACAATGCGTCCATCGATAGTACTACTATGGTATCCCATTTTCCTGTTCATTGATTAGATGAGAGGTACTTCCCATGAGTCCCAGACTGCATGGGTAGGATGCGTCGATAGGAGAACTAATCATCCTGCCCCTAATTTGCTTCGTGGTATCATAGGGGAAGGCTGAGCCATTCATCTTGTACACAATGCACCATTAAGGGAGGGTAAGTTGCCCTATGGTCGTGTGTTGCTCTAGTAAGTACCCCAAGCCCCCAGAGCTCCCAGAGCTCAATGCCTGCAACATGCAGGACCCTTATAAGAAGGTCTCTTATTGACTCCAAGTTGTTCGGGAAAGTCACAGATTTGACCTTTTCCCGGGGCTTTGACAAAATCTCCGGGACTTGTACACCAGTCTCAATGCGATAGAGCCTCCTTGCTCATCGACATACCATATCCCAGATAAGGTAGTATCTGATGTCTATCTGCTGCAGCAATCATCGAATACGGGATTCCTCAACAATCGAATCCCCCCCTAGTTGTCATAGAGGATCACGTTAGTATTCATCATGTGTACAAATAGCTCACTGAAGAGCTTCCACAACCAGGCAGCTTCATACGAGATCATACTCGTAGCTTTGTATTCGGTCTCGGCAGTGCTTATAGCAATCGACTTCTGCTTCTTGCTCATCCATGATATCGAAGCAGAACCCAAGGAGAACTAGCACTGATAAGTGCTCTAGTGATCCTTCATACTGCTTGCCCAGTTAGCATTCGAATAATCATGCAGCTTCATATTTCTGGCAGTGTATCTCAATCCATGAGAGATTGTGCCCCAAAGATATCTTAGAAGATTCTTGGCACCAATCTAGTGAGGCTCAACCAAATATGAGCTCACCATGCTAACTGCAAAACATATATCTAGACGGAAGTTTACCAAGAACATTAATGCAAATGAGTTTATGAAAGTGGCATTTTCCAAATCTGGTTTGGCATCACCACCACAACTTCTGAAAGTTAAGATCCTCGAGGGATTCATGGGCTTGCAGTTTACCATTCCACATCCGGAATCCAACTCCCTCTTACTTTTGCAAGTGAGAGGGTCTGCACTTGTCAGAAATAGGTCGTCCTCGGAAGGTGCAGTTATGAGAGGTCTAGCATCCACAACCTTCAAACAATGGTTTGGATCGGCTTCACTCTTAGTGAATCTCAACTTCATCTGACAACTATCAATCCTCTCATATCAAACGCAGGGTGTTTTGCTTCAAGCTGTAGAGGTCTTTCTTCCACCTGCACACATGAGATTCCCGATCATGAATCCCAAACCCCTTGGGTTGTTCCAAACCTGTGGACCTGCTACATGAGGGGAATGGTCCCTTTGTAAGATTTTCCTTTGGTACATCTTAGACATGTACCTTCATGTTTTTCTTGAATTCAAGCATCCGAGTCATCATTTGACTCACATCGGTTAGAGCCCCATAATTAGACCTCCGGTGTTATAGATGAGATCTGTCAACTGACATGGTCCCCAATGGACCATCTTGCAACTTGATACTGTTATGAAACCAGCTCACAAAAAGATAGAAAAGATAGATAAATGCCTTAGAAATAAGCCTTTTCGAGGGGGAAACCTCCTTTACATTACACAAATGAACAATTCTTGGATGATACAAATGACAAGACCTCCTTTATATATATAGGAGTCTAAGGGGTCATAATATAATTAGAGCCGACATAACAATAATAATATAAGGGCACAACAATGACAATAGTGGACTTCTATGGGGCACAATAATAACAATATGGAGATTACATGGGCACAACGATATAATAAGGGGGTTGCACTAATAACAATAGGGGTTACACTAGTAGTATAAAGACCTAATATGCTCCTCTCCTTCAAAGAAAGTTGTCCTCAACGCTTGAGTAGTTCTGGATTTTTTTGTATAAAGTTATCATCCATCCATGTGGAATCTTCAGCGGGTAAGTTCTTCGACTTGATGAGATACTCTGAAATTCATCGGTTTCGTAGCTGTCGATTTCTTGTTTCTGTGTCTGCTTCAGGTTCAAATATGATTTTTTCTTCCTCGTCAAGTTCTCACAATATTATTTGAACTGGGCTCTTCTGCAACTTTTGAATGAGTGGCCACACTTCTTCATCATTCTTCCATTCATCCCTTGCTTCGTTTATCCAATCTGGTTGGATAATAGAAATAACACAAAGTAATGCTTCTACATGCTCATCCTTTCTTGAGAGTGCGTCTACAACAATATTTTGCTTCCTTTTTTGTAGATGATTTCAAAGTCATAATCCAACATATTTGTGACCCATTTTTTCTGTTTTTCGGGAGATAATCTTTGTTCTAAAAAGTATTTAAGACTATCATGATCCATTTTTACCTTGAAGTGCCTTCCCATTAGGTAAAGTTGCCATTTCTTAAGTGCATGTAGTATTGCCAACATTTCCTTCTCATAAATAGCTTTTTTGAGATGTATCCGTAAAAATACCCAATCGCCTACATCAAAACTTATTTCACTGCGATGTTGATTTGCTTGTTGTTTCATTCGATTCTGCACCAAAGTGGCATTATCCTTTAAAATTTGGAGAACTTGTTGTTTATGCTCGATGTGATCTTTCACTTCTTGAACATTTTTCTTCTTGATATGTCCTTCTATCTTGATACTTTGAGAAGTGGTAATTACGGCCAGTGCATTACAAGGTATGGTCGGATTGATTTCTTCTTTCTTGATGTGATCTTTCACTTCTTGAACCTTTTTCTTTTTGATATGTCCTTCTATCTTGAGAGTTTGAGGAGTGGTAATTCTTGTCAATGCTTTACAAGATATGGTCAGATTCATTTCTTCTTTCTCTGGGATTGGTTATTGGTGTATATCCTCTTCTTTTGATGTTTCTTGATCCTTTTCTTCCTTCTTTTCATAATCTATGTAAAATAATTTCTTCTCAGCACACTTATGACCTTTAGTGTATTTGCTATCACAATTGTAACAAAGCCTTTTTTCTCTTTTTTCTTCCAATTGTTGTGGCATAAACCTTGTAGGTTGTGGAAGGCTAGGAGAAAAAGCATTTCCATAATTATAGTCGTGAGTGGTGGGATTCCTTGTTTCCATAATTTCGCTTTCAATTTTTCTACCTGAATGCCTTCTCCAATGAATCAGGTTCCCAAAGACGAACCTCATGTTGAATGTTATCCTTTAAAGTCCCTATGAAGACATCAATCCTTTGCTTCTCTGGAATATCATTTACCCTTGTATTCAATTTTTTAAAGTTCTTAATGTGCTCTTCCATTGAACCCTTTTGTTTGAGATTTCTCAATTGGCTAAAGAAGGTGTTTCTCTTTGTATCCTCATAATGTGCTATCATTTCCTCCTTGAAAATTGACCACATGACAAGTGGTTTATGAGAACAAAGCCCTTCAGACCATAAAAATTGATTCGGCTCTAAATATAAAGATGCCATATGTACCTTTTGTAATAGTTGAACCTCATGTAGATCAAAATGTTGCTCCATCTGTAGTATCCAATTTATCGGATCCTTGCCATCAAGCTTCCTCATATCGTCTTTTCTTGATTTTAGGAGCTCGATCTTGAAACGACTGTAACTCTGTAATTTCAGATCTCCCAATTCTACAATTTCGACTTGTGGTATCCCTCTGCGTCCTCTTTCCAATGCCACCAGTCTGATCGAAATTGGATTCTTCAAGGAGTTATGCACAATCTCCCAAGATGACCTGATTATATACCTTTTTAGAAGAGCAAATTTGGACAAAGTGCCACGTGTCACTATTTTGACATTCGGATCTGAAAACGATACAAAGAACACTACAGTCCATCCTCTTTCTGTAACTTCTTACAAAATTTCAATCTAATGCTTAGGAAAAAAGTTATGACGATTTTCCCCAGGTCACCTGTTTGAGATATAATTTGGTATCCTGTAAAAACCCTATATTCCTTGGATCATATCTCCTAAAATATAGCGAGACAAGATCTGAAATTCAGATCTGAGCTTCACCAAAATTGAGGCTCAAATGGGTTTTAATTTTAGAGTCTGAACCTTCGGCGATGACCTGTTTGAGATGGAATTCTGGAGTTTTAATTATACGATGACCTGTTTGAGATGGAATTCTGGAGTTTTCAAAAACCCTAACTTGCTCAGATCATATATCTGAAAATATGGCGAGAGAAGATTTGAAATTTTGACTCGAGGTGCAGAGTGGTATCGGCTGAAATGGGTTTTTGTTTTAGCTTCTGAAACTTCGTAACAAAAAAGTTATAGAGAAAATTCCATGATGACCTGTTTGGAGTAACAAAACCCTAGAATCCAAAGCTCTGATACCAAATGTTATGAAACCAGCTCACAAAAAGATAGAAAAGATATATAAATGCCTTAGAAATAAGCCTTTTCGAGGGGGCAACCTCCTTTACATTACACAAATGAACAATTCTTGAATGATACAAATGACAAGACCTCCTTTCTACATATAGGAATCTAAGGGGTCATAATATAATCAGAGCTGACATAACAATAATAACATAAGGGCACAACAATAACAATAGTGGGCTTCTATGGAGCACAATAATAACAATATGGAGACTACATGGGAACAATATAATAAGCGGGTTGCACTAATAACAATAGGGGTTACATTAGTAGTATAGGGACTTAATATGTGGGGAAAATCGTCATATTTTTTTTTTTTTAGAAATCAGCCTCTTCGAGGGGGCAACCTCCTTTACATTACACAAATGAACAATTCTTGGATGATACCAATGACAAGACCTCCTTTCTATATATAGGAGTCTAAGGGGCCATAAGATAATCAGAGTCAACATAACAATAATAATGTAAGGGCACAATAATAACAATAGTGGGCTTCTATGGGGCACACAATAATAAAAATATGGGGACTACATGGGCACAACAATATAATAAGGGGGTTGTATTAATAACAATAAGGGGTTACGCTAGTAGTATAGGGACCTAATAGATACAAGTTGCCAACCCTGAACTTAAAGATAAAAACATCTTTGAAAATTCCAAACATGTACCTTTCCATTGATGAATGCCACCCTGTAACCTTTGACTTCCAATGCCGAAATGGACACCAGGTTCTTTTTGTGATTAGGTACATAAAAGAGAATCTGTAAATGAATCGAGTTATCCTCATTCAATTGAGGGGTAACATTCCCTACACCCTTTCTGGGATAGGTGGCATCGGCTTCAAGTATAATCCCACATTGTTTCCATCTCTACAAAATTAGAGAGAGCATCCTTCTATTTGATGGAGTGCCTTGAAGCACTACAATCAATAAGCCAGATTCGTAAAGAATTTGAAGGAGAGGGCCAATACAAGATAACGCTTCTTTATCTTATCATAAACAACATTTGATTCTTCATACCGGGGGTTCCTTGCTTTCTCTGAAGGGTCGGCCGTTTCCTTGATGACTTGCATTACCTGTCATTCCTTTGATCATTGAAGATGTCTCTAGAATGATTGTTATCATCATCAAGTCATGTGCCCCTGCCATTCGGACACTCCTTCGCATAATGGCTGAACAAGTCATTTGCCTTTCTTCCCACCCTTAGATCTAGACTTCGCAATGAAGTGATTTTTAGATAGGCCATCATAAGCTTCCGCTACGCCATTCTGATAATGTTCTCTGCTTCGATTTCACCCTTGGTGAATTTGAAGAGGGATGAGGAATCCATTGATCCTTTTGTCCTTTCCCAACTGTCTTTGGTGATTGCTCTTTTACTCTTGCTTGGGCATTGTCTTCACCTCAGCTTTGATACCATATTAAGTTTAGGTATGTTCTATGCTTAGAGCAATTTATTTCAATTTTCACAGTTAGCTCAATATCTTTTCGAGATTAGCAATCACATTAGCATTAAAGTAAACTGCAGATAGAACATAAACATAAATCACAAAAGACAAGCCAAAACAAGAGGACACAAGATGTGGCGCTAGCCAGGGACAAACCCCAATGTGGGGAAACCCTTGATCAATTATTCTTATATGTTCTTCAATAGTTCAGCAGAGAGAGAGTACATATACATAAATCTGAGATTTTATGACAACAACAGTAAGTCCATCATTCTGTTAATGATGACTAATCTAAGATGCAATCCTGAATTGCCATGACAGTCTTCAATCAATGATAGAACTGTAGCATGTCCCTTGACAGTGAAGAGCTGCTGATTTGATGAGGGCACCTGTGGTTGTATTAATCTTCCTTCATAATCTCTAACCAATAGATCAACTCTAAGAGACCCATGCTATGATGCTATGGCCTATGGCCTAGTACATAGCAACACAGAAGTAACTGTCTTTATAATCATCAGTGCTTCAGAATGTTAGCATCCCTATCATTTGAAGCCAGCCCTACATGGTCTGAGATAAGTCTGAGTGCAGACTCCTTCATCACACAAGTTTACCTTATGACTGTGACTTCCACTTGCAAGCATTCTCATACCTGGAACAACCTTTATCATAGTACTAACATCTACAGTAGTGAGCTGTCACCTACAGCTATGCTGAAGCTTCCTTCGGCTGTGACTTAGCAACCCTTCTAACTGTGGATGAGAGACAGTTCATGGGTCTTCCATAAGCCTGCGGCCAGACCTCCTCATTGCTGATAAGGTTTCTCTTTTCTACAATGGCTTCACCTTGGCCAGTGTTAAGGGCACTTTCAGGATAGGAGCCTCTTCTTAGGTCTTCTCGATAGTGGCTAGATGCTCCCTTTTACTGCGGATTAAGGCTTCCCCTTTATTGCATATATGTGCCTCTTGTTGCAGCATATATGACTGCGTCCTAGAGCACCATAGAGACCTCTTGAGACTGTGGTTTAGAGCCTCATACATCAGTGGATCTGTGCTCTCCATAAGTGCATATTAGATCATACATTGACTACATTTAAGAGCCCTTTCTTGACAGCTTTTAAGGCCTGTCTTCCATAGAGTTAGGTCTCCTCAATACAGTCATTCAATTGTGTTTAGAGGGTTGCATTAGTCCTATTTTCTGCGGTTAGGGCATAACAAGACCCTCCTCCTCTGTGTCTAGATGACTTCTCCTAGGACAACGCTTAGGGCATTTAAGGACAGTGTCTTAGGGTCTCTTATAGACCTGCGTTCAGCCTCTCCTAGCTGTGTTTCTGTGACTGCATTTGACTGTAAATTAGGGCAGTGTAGACACTCCTAGAAGACCCTTTCTCCTCCACGTCTAGGAATGCTCTCTGACTGTAATTAGGGCTTTCCATGGCAGCGTATAAGAAGCTGTGTATAAGACTCCTCCATGACAGCGTTAGGGTCTAGGGCAGCGTATAGCCTTTACTTCCATGGCTGTGATTTGATCTTCATTAGGGCAGCGTATTAGACTAGGGCACTCCCTCTAGATCTCTCTTTCATAAAACCCAAAACAGAATGAAGAGAGAGATCACAAGAGTGTGAGTGAGTCCAAATGACTTGAGGACCTCTTCTATTTATACTAAAACGTTGAGCACTTGAGGGGTTTATTTGATTGCTGGTCGACCTTGACGAATTGTCCCATAACACAAATAAATTCATATTTCCATGAATACTTATCGGAATCAGATGATCTTTAGATCAATCATACACCCCTCGATGAGAGGGATCTAAGAAAAATATCAGCTGCCATTAATAAGATGACCCACATGGAGTTTGGACTTAGTTGCCAATTTTAATACTTTTAGACTCATCACTCCACTGTTTTTGAGTTTTAGTTATATCAATTTACTATTCCAGTATTCAGATTTCAGTGTCTATTATAGTCTATTTTGCTTAGTACTAATTAGATTCTAGAATGATGAATGATGAATTTTAATTTTAACTCAATTTAGAATCTAGAATGATGAATGATGAATTTAATTTTTAAATCAATGTAGATTCTAAAATGGTGAATAATGAATAATGAATATGGATTGGAGTATTTCATTATTGAATCTCGTGGTCTATATGGATGAATCCTGTATGTAGTCTATGGATGAATCATGTATGTATTAGTAAGGATGATGAGTTTGGATGAATGTATTTCATTATTTAATTCAACTATATATGTATAATTGTTTTTATGCTTTCATTATTGAATATGAATTTGAAATATATATATGTTAAAAATGAAAAAAATATATATATACCCTGACGTCTCCTCGTCCCCCCTAAATTTCCCTAAAATTTGAGGGTACTCCCACACGTCCCCCTTGTGCGTCTCCCCGCACCCACGTCTTCCCGTCCCAAAGTCTTGGTGGAACATTGCTTACTACTATTCTTCAGAAATATAGGTCAAATGGTTTACAGCTCAACTACAGCTTGATGAAGGAATTGGGTTTGCATGTTTTCAGTAATTCTTTTTGGCTTGTATTGGGTTGATCTTTTGCTTGTCACAAAAGAATGTGTTATTTATTGTAGAATTTACCGTAGGCATCATAGATACTTTCAAAATTTATGGTAATCAGCAAGTTAATAGATTTGTTTTATCATGTGGATAATAGTAATGTCATCTTATTATATATTTCTAGACTTGGTCTTTTTGGAAGATAGTGATTGGCATGGATGAAGCAGTAGATGTAGAAGCTCTTGTTGCTCCTGTGCATACATCCCAAGTTAGCAGCAACAACCAGACCAGGATCCGAAGTTTGGTAAGTACATATTTTAAATGATCTTCTGGGGTTCTGAATGAAACGACTTCAAATGAAACTTCCTCTCTGGGCATGTGTTCATAATACACACTATTCATAAAAAGAGTGTCATTGTTTGGTCTTGACATTTCATTTGTTATTCAAACCATGCATTGCATGTCAAGGAACAGCACTTCAGATTGTGTAATATTTTTGTGGTTTTTCCAGAAATTTGAACCTTCATTAATTCTGAAAATCATCATACTAATCATGTTGTGTCCTAGTTGTTCTTTGTCAGTACTCTTGTTGGCTTCTATGGGTCAACATTTTGAGAAAAAGGGCTGAGTTTTGTTTTTGATAAATGTCTTGTCTAACACTATGAATATGTTAATGTTAGAAGGTGATAATCTTCAGTTTTGATAATTTGTTACAGGTTTCCACCCCTACCTTACGTAGGAAGAGCGCAGACATTCGTCTTGTTGGGCGCCACTCAGAAGTTTATGAGCCCTGTGATGATTCATTTGCACTTGTAGATGCCCTGCTTGCTGATCGGGTTCATCTTGAGGAAGTTCAACCAAGCTTGTGTTTAGAACTTGGATGTGGGACTGGATATGTGATAACATCATTGGCACTTATGCTTGGGGAAGGCGCTGGGATCCAATACTTTGCTACTGACATTAGCTCTGCAGCTGTTGAGGTTACAAAGAAGACTTTAGAAGCTCATGGTGTGCATGCAGAAGTAATTTTGACTGATCTTGCATCTGGTCTGGACAAACGTCTAGCTGGAACAGTGGATGTCCTTGTAGTCAACCCCCCTTATGTACCTACTTCTGAGGAGGAGGTTGGTGGCGATGGAATTGCTGCTGCATGGGCTGGTGGAGAGCATGGTCGTACTGTGATTGACAGGATACTAGCAATTGTAGACAACCTCTTATCCAGCAAGGGTTGGTTTTACCTTGTCACATTAACTGCAAATAAACCTTCTGAAATTTGTTTGATCATGAAACAGAAAGGATTTGCATCTCGAATTATAGTCCAGAGATCTACAGAGGAAGAAAGCCTCCACGTGCTTAAATTCTGGCGTGATCCTCTGGAGATCACAACTGATATTGGAACAAGCCAGCCCCATCTATCTTCAGCCAGGCGGCTTTCTCGCCTAGCATTTTGGAAGAACAGCTGAAGTATATGATTTCAATAGTGATGTCATTCTGTTCAGACAGTTTGACTTTCATGGGTTTTCAGCATTTTGGGTGTTTTTTGTAACTCAATGGAGCTCTCTTGAGTGAAGTATATCTTACATAGCATGATTGTGTATTCTGTTGTCCAAACATAGCATGTCTTAGTTTCCAATGTCCATGATTACTCCAACATTGTTTTGGTTCTAACCTTATTCATGTCTGGAGATCATGAAATACTGTCAAATTTAACCTATTCTGTGAACTCGATATACTCAAAATCCATAGCATGTTAACGGATCTTGTCTATCATGTTAGTTACTACTAACGATCAGAGATAATCAAGTGCCATGGTTTGCACAAGGGTCAGAGGATGGATATGAATCAGGGTTTGCTTATAAATAAATATGGATTAGAACTCTCAGGGTTAAGCTAGATTTTAAAATGTAGACTAGTTCTGATGTGAATATATTTAATACTAGCTATAATTATGATGCTCTTTCAAACTGCTAAAGTTGTCCTTGATGTTGTTGATCCTTAAACTTGAAGGTGGTTCTTAAAGTGGTTTAATAGGCGATATTGCTCCATTTAGTTTAACTCGTGCAATTCAACTGTAACATTTCTATCTGTACAATAAGGAAGCCATTTTGATGACTGTATCTAGTATATATTGTGAGGAAGCCATTTTGATGACTGCATCTAGTATGTTTTGTGGCCACATAATGGGGCTGTACCATGAGTAAAACCATTTTGGTAAGCTATAAGTTAATCTGTTTTGGGATAACTGTGTTAAGTCAATCTAACTTCTTGTCATTTCTAGTATGTATTATGGCCACTTAATGGGGCTGTACATGAGTAAAACCTTTTTTGTAGCTAGAAGTTAATCTGTTTTGGGATAACTGCATTAGTCAATCTAACTTTTCAATTCCCAGAAGTGAGAAACTCACAAAATAAGTAAAATCATTTGATCATATAAAAAGCAAATATTTAGCTGATCTCAAAATGAACTTTTGCGTGTCTTTGATGGTAGGTCCTTGTAGAGTAGTTTGAACGTGCAAGAACAATTATTCGTCAAAATCGTTCTGAGAACACGTCATGTTGATTGGTAGGCATTTGATATGATGGTGTTTAAGAATATGTATTCATAACACAATCAAAGAAGCAATAAGCCGCAATAAGCATATGAAGGCATCAGTTATAGTTGGAAATACTGTTAATGTTTGAATCTTTGTAGTTTCATCATTTACATGAATTTTTTGGCAAAACTATGTCATATCAGTGTGATGGTTTGGATAATCTCAACCCTTTGAATGCGTAGGCATTTGATATGATGATGTTTGCGAATATGTATTCATAACACAATCAAAGAAGCAATAAGCCACAATAAGCATATGAAGGCATCAGTTATAGTTGGCAATACTGTTAATGTTTGAATCTTTGTAGTTTCATCATTTACATGATTTTTTTTTGGCAAAACTATGTGATATCAGTGTGATGATTTGGATAATGTCAACCCTTTGAATGCTAATGACATGTTAGTTAAATTTCCCACCACTGATCCTTTGAATTTTAAATTAGTCAGCAGCTTTCTTGAGAATTAAACGAGGGGTATTAAATAATTGAGTATGTCAATGTGATTTCATATATAAATACCCTTTCCAAATGTCCATACCATAAAATATAGACCTAGCAAAGAAATTATGAAGATTATTAGAATGAGATTGTGTACCCTAAAACCATCTAGCATTCCACATTTGGACAAAATTCAGAAGCACTTGATTACAAACAAATTCAAAATTCAAAGTGCAATTCCTTATGCTATCTTGTTAAGTGAAACATGGTCTGCTCCTATTAAAGAAATTGCTATGGTGCGAGTCATAAGGTATTTAACAAAATTGAGCAAATGGAAGAGGGTAGATGGCCTAAGACCGTCATTAATGACATAATGTGCAAAAGAAAGAATACTTGGATGTGATAAAATAACAAATTGTTTAGTAAATGGGGTATTTTCTTGAACATGTGTCCCACAAACAATAAAGAGATAAAATATTTTGTTATGGATAAGTTTCACAAGCGTACTTGGGATAAGGAGCTAGGGAGAAAGAAAAAGTACTATATTGAAGAGTTTAATCCCACTCATAGTCATCAACAAAAAGCATACACAGTGGATAATATTTCTTGGAGAGCCAAAATTCTTATTACTCAGTTAAGGACTAATTCTCATCAACTATGTTGTGAAATAGGGTGTTGGAAAAGGCCAAAAGAAGTGTAGGAAGAAAGAGTATGTATTTTTTTCTATTCCAAAAAAGTGGAAATATAAAAGCATTTCATTTTAGAATGTGAGACCTTCAAAGATAATAGGGAAAGTAATGCAGATATTCTGGCAGCTAGCTCTTGGGATAATCTATTTAGCGAGGGGCTTGTCAAGAAGCTGGGAGAGTTTATTGTGAGACTTCACACGAAAAGAGATGAATACAAGAATCAAATGGAGAAACAATATGTCCCATAGCCTAACTTTATCTTCGTGGACATTAAAATAATTTCTCTCTTCTTTCTTCTATCCTTTGAAATGCCTAAAATGTGAATAAAAGATTTGAGAACAACTGACTTAAAGGTTTTAGAGGGAAGTTCAAATTTTAAATTTGAATAGTGGAGTCATGAAGATCAACTTTTATTAGTGGGGCATGTTTTAGAGGGAAGTTCAAATTTTAAATTTAAATAGTGGAGTCATGAAGATTGACTTTTATTAGTGGGGCCAACATTGTACTTTATGTAAAATTCAAATTTTTATCAAACCATTATTTTAATTAGAACCCCTTCATAACCTTTTTAATAAGGATCATCTTTTCAAAATTTTCTTCCCTCTCATATGATAAAATTAAATTTATCTGTCAATAATTAAATAAAAACTCTTTTGATGAATATTCTATTTATATGTGCCATAATGTGCTGCCACCTCATCATTAAAGAGAATCTGCCACATCAGCAACGATTTGGGGTTTTAGGCCACAAATTGGGTCTTCAACTTTGATTGAGCGTGTCTATCAAATCGTTAAGGCCCACGAAAGATTCCACATGTCAACGGAATCAACATGATGAGGAGAATATTATAGCGAGTCTCCAAGACAAACTAACTGATCCGCGTCATCAAAATCCTCAACAATTGTGGGGTGTGCTTAGCTTGCAAGGAATTCAAACCCTTGGAGCTAGGGTTTCATCTTGCATCATCCAGTTGCAACATATTATGATAACCATGACCTCATCACATCATCATCACTGGTTCCGAGAGATCCAAACCTTAGGGTTAGGGTTTCATCCTACAACTAGGGTTTTTGCCACATCATAAGTATTATGACTTCATCACACTCGCAACATCATCCTGCACCCGTTTCTTGACATCCTAAATCTCATCTTGCACTTGCCGCGCTTGCTATATCTGTTGCTTGACATTAATGACAACATACTTAACAATCTCCCATTTTGTCATTGATTTCAACACACCTATCATGAGAATGCATGTTGTATAATGTATCTATTTCTCTCCTTTATTCTCCCAAGATTCTCTCCCCCCTTGACATCAACGGAAATTGGTGATTGGCACGTCCTTAACGTTATCTCCAAGAGATATGGCTCCCCTTGACAACATGCTTACTTGCTGCATCATCTCTACATAGGCTCCCCCTGATAATGTGCTCTCTTATTACGTCATCCAACCCTATGTGTAGCTCCACTTGAATAATATGCTTCTCCTACATACTCCACCTGTCTTTGTGCATCTACCAATTTTGTGAGAATTCATTGTGAAGCATGTTTTCTCTTCTAGACCCTAGTGGCCTTGTCCTCCTTCCTGATTCTGCGAGGTCCATGTCAAGGTACTTATGCAATCTCACGTAAAATGGCCAATATTATGGCATAAATAACATTCTACAGCGCATCTCAATAATGGAGCAAAGTTGTTGTAACTTTTGTTGTCATAGCCATATGAGACTCTATCTTGTCTTCCAAAAAATATGCTTCTGGGTATTTGATAAAACTCTCTATCAACACTCGTGCTATATCTCCTGCAAACTACAACTCTGTGTCCATAGTTAGAACATGTATAACAATAATCATAAAATGTGCCTGTATACCCTGGGTGTATAGGGTGAAGATCTGCTAAAGCTGTCTTGTCCTTGAGAATATATTTGTTGCTCTTCACTTTTGAATTCTCTATTATGAGTTGGTGTCTTGAATGCATCATCTTGATTTCTTGAGGCATTGGTCTTCCAACTTTTGGTGTTGGTTGATTTGTGCAAGACTTTGACTTTGGGCTTCTCTCCATTTTTGGCATGAGGCTTCCTTTCATAAGACTTATTTTCTTCCTTGACATGTGGCTTCTCTTCATCTTTGGGTTGAGGTTTCTCTTCATGTGGTTGCGCTTCATTATTTGGATGAGGCTTCTTTTTCTTTTCATTATTGGAGCATGCAGACTCACCAACATATCCAAGATCTGTCCTGATAAGTGGTGATCTCCAACATGAGGACTCACCAACATATCCAATAGTAGGAGGCATGTTCCATAAATCCTCACATTTGAGGAGACATGATTGATCAAAGTTAAGGCCTTGAAGTTTGGTCAAGGTGCCCCAAATGAGGTGTTAAAGACAACTTTATGAATGGTCAAAATTTGAGATAATCTTGGACAATTTATATTTTTTTTGAGTTGTCCAAGTTGGCCCTCCAAAAGCAAAGTCTTTCATTATAAAATCAACCTCGAAAGGAGATTCAAGCCGACCCCTTAAAAATATTTTTATTTTTTAAAATATTGGAGATCAGGTCGGCCCCTCTTAAAACTTGAAATTAATAATTTTATTGTTGTTCAGTTCGGGATTTATGGGCATGCCACCCCCCCTACTTGTTGAAGAAAGGGTAACTAGGTTTGGTCTTCATAATGACATTGTAATTATGATTTTTGTAAACAAGAAAATGAATTTATTATTATTCTTGCTTCATGGATTTCATAAGCAAGAATTTTTATGTATAGATGGCTCCCATTGAGATCCTTAGGATTTATCTTTAAATGTCAAAGAGTTAATGTCATGAAGAACCCTTCTTGGGAATGTATCAAATGTATTTGAGTCATAAACATTGTTAAACAATGCTCCAATGACAAGCACCCAGTCCTCTTCTTATGTCGACCTCTAAATGCACAAAGGAACTTGAATTCTCTGAATTTTTTGGATGGGTACAGGGTTTGAAATCCACATTATAGGAGGACACAATATCAGTTGCCTCTATAATTTCGTGGTTAATTACAGTGAGTAATTATAGTCTCAATATCCTTGGTGGTGACGGTCTCGGCATATCTATGATGATGATCTCGGTGCAAGGAAAGAACACAGTCACTGTCTCAATATAGTTGTAATGATGAAGATCTCAGTGTTGATCATTGTCTCAACATATTTGTGATGAAGAAGATTGAGGTGATATACTCTTGACATACTCTCTAGGCATTGGTCACTGTCTCGGAATAACTGTGATCCCATAATAATACATTCTCAGTATACTAGACACAGTCATGATCTTGACATAATGGAAACCATGGTTTCAGTCATAATCTTAATGAAGACAAGGTCATGATGAAGATCTTGGTGCACTGATGAAGGCATGGAATCAAGATCATGATGAAGATCTTGATGAAGAAAAGGTTAGTATAGAGACCTCATTGACATGGTAATGATCTCAGTGAGAGTGCAACAATCATCTAGGAGAAGGTACAACAATGGTGCAACTATAATGAACTCTGTGGTGCAATAATGATGACCTCGGTGAAGCAACAATGATGATGATGAACTCAACAGTGAGAAAGAAGAGGATTGGTGTCTTGGCCTTGGAGTGGCCTAATAGGTCAAGGGTCATGGTCTTGGTATTCATTAATTGGAATCTCTATAAGAAAAATTTTCTGTGGGTTTTCCTCTCAAAGAGTGAGAGGTTTTCGCCCTGGCAGAAAGCCAACAACTTGTGTTCTTGTCTCTTTTGTTTTGGTAGTTATTTGATGAACTAAGAAGACACACTCTAATAATATCAAAAGAAGATTGTGCTAATAAGAAAAAGTTAAAATACCTCACAAATAGTTAACATGAAGAGAAGAATTTGATTAACCTTGATTACCCTAGATTCTTCAACACGGTATCAGATGTAAGGTACTGAAGTCAAAGGAAAGGCATAAAAGAGACTCAATTTTCAAGAAGGGCATCAAAGCAAGTTGAAGTTTATCAAGAGAAAAGGATCAAGATCTACAAGAATCAGTCTATAACAATAGTATACAATTACCATAGTAATCTCAACCTTAGATTAAATCCTTTCTATTAAAATTACAGTCTTCACAACTCAGATTCCCTTAACCTGATGGTAGTGGATCATCTACAACATAATACTCAAAAATAAGTCTCACTATACCATAGTCATAGTTTGTATGGATAGTGCTCGATGTGGAATGGTCTCTGTTGATCCAGTCACAACAATACTAAGTGATAGGTCTCAATACTATAAGGTGATGATCATAGCGAGTCACCTCGATGCTCTATGGTTCTACACGATGCTGCAACTTCAATAGAATGCTACAAAGGTTCAATTGTCTGATAGCAATAATAGTGTCATCTCATGTTTATCAACAATTTGTTAATCATAAGGATCAGATGTATAAGTCGAAGTAACTTGAAGGCAAGAAGGAAAGCTTCCTATCATTACATCAAGGATCTCATTCGGAGGAAGCATCAATGCATATTCTTCAACCAATTTCAACATGATCAAGGTGAATATCTTATCTTCACATGACAAGTAAGTATTTTCATTAATCAATTTGGTAAAATGACTTCATGATTGCAAGGAGATCTATAGGTTGGATGGGTCATCAAGGGTCCTTGCATTGAATAAGGAGGATTTTCATAATCCTCGTAAGATAAGAGAAGTCAGTGAACATATCAAGGAAAGAGGTCTCCTTTGAATTCATGGGAGGGAAATCTTAAGGTCCTGTCATCCCTATGTAGCAAGAAAGGATATATAAAAGAGATATATGAAATGCTAGAAGATATAATCTCTGAGATGTAGTGGAGAAGGTCATATCACTTAGACCCGATTGAAGGTATCAAAGAATGAAGGGATATCTTCATAAGATCTCAATTGGGACAGATGATAAGAATATAATCATCATTGTTCTAACTGATAAGCAAGGTAACAAATGTCCATGAATAAGAAGGTTACCTCATTCGACAACTTGTGGTCTCTATGCTAGATAGAAAAAGACAAGTTGAGGGAAAAATTGTTGAAGGTTAAAGGACTCAAACATGTGCATAAAGGAAAGGGAAGTTTGGTCCTCAAACAAGACATAATAGTGTAGCTAAGATTCAATGTTATAGAAAGATTATGGAAAGAAGGTCATATCACTAGAAAGATGGAGGAAGATGAAGAAAAGGGCCAACGAAAGAGGGAGTAACATATCTCTACTATGATTGAGATGGTATGCCTCACAAAAGGGTCTTATCATAAGCTCCTCAATTTTTTGATATGACCATGATAATAAGATGCATCATATCCTCATGAAAGCATTAGAAACAAGAGCTCGTGACATCACCATGGGAATCATGAAGGACAAAATCCATGTCAATCAAACATGAAAGGATATATCTCTTGAGAACCTCATTAGACATTGAAGGAAAAAAAGAAGTCATCCAGGATAAAGCTCATCATACATAAATTCCAAAAGGAAACATCTACCAAATGATGATAAGCAAGATCCTCAAGATTCTCTGACGGAATCTTCATCGGAGGGTTCACTAATATAGAGATGAAGCAAGTGTTTCATCAGGAACTCCAACGTATGGAATTCATGGGATGATGGTAATGATGATATGAGAAATAAAATAGATCAAGGGATTGAAGATCTTTTCAATCAAGGAAACTACTGGAAGAAGCCTAGATGACCTAAGAGTAAAATGAGGTATGTATGCTTGTGTTTAATATTATAATGTCATGTCGTATGGTTGCATGTAACATGGATCATTACTTCTATCTTGAGAAGTATGAACAAAAAAAAAAGGATCTCCTCCTCTGAAAGGATGCAGGAAAGCATAAGTCACACTAGATGACATCAACGTAATATGTCCTCATATGAAGTATGAGGTGGTTGAATAAAATTAAGAAACTCTAATTGAAAGCTCGTGTGAATGGAATGTGTGAGGAAGGAAAAGATAGTGATATATGCAACCATGATGAAGGCAATCAACATCCAAAAGACCAAGAAGATTTGACTAGGAAATCTCCCGGAAAGATATGAAGACTCTAATGAAAGTATGAAAAATATGGAGACCCTTGACAACATATATCTTTGGAGATGTCTCAACATGTATGCAAGATGCTGATACCTACAAGAAGATGTCATGATGAAGAGCCATCTCGTAAGGTACTATTTGATTTAATGTTATATTTTGATTTCTTGAATAATATCTAGATGAGTTCATGCAATTCTACTAGCACAAGAGTTGTAAGTACAATTACAACTAGAATCCATGTGGTGGATGGAAATTCCTAAAAGAAACATGATGAGGAAGAAGTAGCCATATGATGAAGGTTCTATATATGTATCAAGAAGGTCACTTTCCATGAAGAAAGGAATGACATGACGAACCAAGAAGGAAAGTGATGGATGGCTAATGCCCTACAAGGAAGAAGCTCGACTGAATTTCATGACACCATGGAAAGAAATTGATCAAGCAACTGAAGGACCCACAATGAAGAAATTGTCGATGAATAAGGGTGTCCCTAGTTGAGAGGGAGCTCTGACAAGTCCCTAATTGAGAGGGAGCTTGGGAAAGTTCTTGTTCAGAGGGAACTTGGGTACATTCCTTTACAAGAATAGGCATATTTTCCCTGGTTAAGAGGGAGAGATAGACACAACATTCTTGTCTTCACCTGGGAAGAAGGAATGGAAGGATTGGGTAATCATCTGGCATCTGATGCTCTTTGAGGATGTGTAGGGCATCCAAGATAAGAGTAGGCAAGAGGACCAATATTCTTTGAGGGCTGGGAACCCAAGATAAGAATAGTCCTAGAAGGTCATACTTAGTGAACACCCGGATGGGTATGTACCTTGAGAGACAATGATGAAGGTGTCTATGGTCATTGGTCTCGCCAAAAATTTTCTCTAGTCTGATGAGATATAGAGTTGTCAGTCAAGGCCTTGTTGTGGAAACATTGTTGGTTACTATGATGCTATGCATATGGGTGACCAATCTAATTCTTCTTATGAGAAATTATTTAGATTGAGAATGACCAAGTACCATTCTGAATACCTCCCTAGTTAAGAGGGAGTCTTGAAGAAAGGGTAACTAGAATCAACCTTCATAATGACATTTTAATTATAATTTTTGTAAACAAGAGAAAAAATTTATTATTATGCTTGCTTCATGGGTTTCATGAGCAAGAATTTTAATGTATAGATGGTTCCCATTGAGAGCCTTAGGATTTATCTTTAAAGGTAAAAGAGTTAATGTCATGAAGAACCCTTCTTGGGCACATATCAAATGTATTTAAGTCATAAATATTTTCAAATAGCCCTCCAATGACAAGCACCCAATCCTTTTCTTATGTTGACCTATAAATGCACAAATAAAATCAGATTCTCTGAATTTTTTGAATGGGTACAGGGGTCTGAATACCGCATTATAGGAGGACACAATCTTGGATGCCTTTGCAATTTCATGGGTAATTACAGTGAGTAAATATAGCCTCAATCTCCTCGACAGTGATAGTATCGACATATTTATGATGATGATCTCGGTGCAAGGAAAGAACACAATCAATGTCTTGGTATAGTTGTGATGATGAAGATCTCAGTGCTGATCACTGTCTCGACATATTTGTGATGAAGAAGATTGAGGCGATACACTCTCGACATACTCTCTAGTCATTGATCATTGTCTCGACATAATTGTGATCCCATAGTAATACACTCTCGGTATGAAAATTCCTACACTCGAAGGAACCCCTACTGTAACAAATCTGAATCTACTTCACCTACTTGATTTTTAAATTACATTAATCAAGTTATTCTTATGAATACTGAAGCAAATTACTTTTACAGTCTACACTAATTAAATATTTGATCTCATGAAATTGAAAACAGAGCAAAGAACAAGATACATAGGACACACTTATTTTTGGACACAATAGTCCCCGGAAAAACCCAATGTGGGAAAAACGGTGCAACAATTCTGAGGGTTTATTATTATGTAGGAGAAATATCTGAATACAAATATAGGATGCTCATATAGCAATCCTTTACAGAGAAATTACTGGCAGAAAATCTGAGTGAGTTTTACCTCACTTCACCCGACAGAATTCTGACTGATCCGACACAACACTGGCTAACCTCGACTATTTCTACATTGGCCCTGCATAGGTCCTATGTCAGCCTTTTAGGCTCCGCGTCAGCTTCGCGTCACCTCTTCTACCTCTGCGTCAACTATCCCAGTTGTTATGGCAGTTCCTGAGAGTTCCAGTTGTTCCTGATGGTTATGATTTCTGCTTGACAAGTAGCTTTTATGCTCTGCACTGGTCCTTCTGGCTCTGCATGGGCCGAGACTAGCCCAACGTCAGCTCTCCTGGCTACTGCGCTGCCTCTCTGCAAGCTCTCTCCACCTCTCTGTCAGTATTCTCGGGAAAGTCCTTCTCTCGTATTCTCACTGCCCCTCTGCTGCTGAATGATCTCTTAGTTCAAATTTCTCAGCTTCCTAGCTTCAGAAATCAAACTCCAAATCAATTCTCTCTCTCTCTCTCTCTCTGTGTGTTTTCAAATGAACCCCAAGTCTCCATTTTATATTTTTGTCGTTGAGTCTTCAATGACCAAGATTAAGTCTCTAATCAATGGCTAAGATTAAAACATGACTTGATCCACCTTCTAGATCATTCTCACCCATATTTTGATTAATACCCATTAATATTTTAATTTCCCTAAGTTTAGACTTAGGAACTCCATTAAAAATATTAATTATTTTAATAAAATACAATGCAGTTGGAATTTCACCAAACAATTTTTGGGTTCTTTAAAACTCATGTGCCTTAACCTCTTCACCAATTTTCAAGGTTAGGGCACTTCTGATGCTACCAAAAACTAACACTCCCTCTTAGCGAGGAAAGTGCTCTAGCAACAATGTCCACCTGCATGCTACTTTGTTTCTGAAGCACCTCCTTTTTGCACTGTTGCTACCACCAACACTGTGCTAATGATTCTACTGTACTACTGCCCATGACACTGCCATTGTCACTATTGCATTTGTACTACAACTCCCTCTCAAACGCTACATCAACTATGCTGCTAGCACTGCCACTGTTAACATTGCATACGTACCACAACTCAGTCGCTGAGAGAAGCAACTGAAAAACTTCCAAAATTAGTTGAACTTAACTTTGTTCAACATGATACAATGAATGTTGGAATCTGATTGATGCTAATTTTGACCCTCTGAATCTTACGCACTGTTGCTGACTCCTACACTGCTGCTAACCTTGCTTTGCGTTGATTAGTCTCTGGTCCCCAACTACTGCGTCTGTCCTCCAAACACTCCACTGCATCATCTGACACTAAGTCCATCTCGTTACTGCTAAATCTTGGGCTCCTGTAGCAAGGAATTGATCTAAGAGGTGGACTCCTCAAGGATCCTGCCCACATGTAGTCCTCCTAACTACAACACAATATCTCCCCATCTTCCTCCTGGAGATGCGTGGGCACTCATGGCAAACTCATCCTTGTGAATATTTGCTGAAGCAACCTTAGGATCATGTTTCTCATCCTTGTTCTTTTTCTTCAAAGGACACTGGGATGCATAGTGGCCCATCTCGCCACAACTGAAACATTTCACCTTCAAAATGTCCTTCTTTTGCTTCAGCTTCCGCTATCCCTTCAATGCTAGAGTTGCGTTCTCCTCCTCCTCCTTCGTCTTTGTGCCACTGCCACTGCTGCCATTAAGGTTTACCTTCACTAGGTCCCTCCTTAACTCCTCCTGTTGAAGATCCACCCACATTTCCTTCCATGAAGATAGTTTTTCCCTGCCCAATATTCTTTGGACGAAAAATTTCCATTCATCCGAGAATCCATTCAGGGCTATCCTCACCATCGCAGTTGGTTGAGGAGTGGACCCCACTGTAGCAAGTTCTTCTCTAGTGTCCTAAAGACATTGAATATAGAGGTTCACCCCTTCTCCTTTTTGCATCAAAGTCTGCTGCAACTTCTGCTCCAAATACATCTTCTGTTATTCGGGAGAGCCTTCATACAGTGAAGACAAGGCTTCCCACATTTCTCGAGCTATATTATTGCCCTGCAAGTGTGAGACCGCATGACCTCGAACTCCATCGAGAATGAGCCTCTTTGCCTTCCCCTACTCGGCCTTGTACTTCTTCTTTTGACTGTTGTCAGCAAGAACAACTACAATACTATTGATGTAGGTCTCATGATCATATTCCTCTAGAACAACTAAGATTATGGTCTTCCATATGACATAGTTGGAAGCTCCTTCCAACCTGTCCTGATCTTTGAGCCCACACAATGCCATTTCACCCAAATGTCAAATTGACTCCTCTAGTCACTAGTGGCCTAGCACCGCTCAACTGCTCAACAAGTGAGAAATTCAAAATTTCTGGCAAAAAGTTCTATGAGGAGAAAATTCTCCTTCTTTGTGTCTTCGTTCTTTTCTAGTGGATTTCTGCCCCGACAGACACTGTGCCATTCAAGCACTGCGCAGAGGCTCTGCGTCACTCCCTTTGCCTCTACAAGCTCACGAACCGGAAATCGTACCTATGTCGTCTCACTTAGAGAGAGATTTCCTCGAATTTGCTTCCTAGCAGGGACTACGCAATCCCTTCAAGGGGATTCGAATTGCTGCCAAGTGCAGCTTTCGGCCTCACTGCTCAGCAATGGATCTGCTCTTCCTATTTCAAAATCAACACTCTGATACCATGTGAAAATTCCTACACTTGAAGGAACCCCTACTACAAAAAATCTGAATCTACTTCACCTACTTGATTTTTAAATTACATTCATCAAGTTATTCTTCTGAATACTTAAGCAAATTACTTTTGCAACCTACACTAGTTACATATTTGATCTCATGAAACAGAAAATAGAGCAAAGAACAAGATACATAGGACACACTTATTTTGGACACAAAAGTCCCTGGAAAAACCCAATGCGGGAAAACCGATGCAACAGTTCTGAGGGTACAAATTTAGGATGCTCATCTAGCAATCCTTTACAAAGAAAATACTGGTGGAAAATATGAGTGAGTTTTACCTCACTTCACCCGGCATAATTCTAGTTGATCCAACACAAGTTTGGCTAATCTCGACTATTTTTGTGTTGGCCCTGCGCAGGCCATGCGTCAGCCTTTCAGGCTATGCATCACCTCTTCTACCCTCTACGTCAGCTATCTCGGCCATTCCGATTCTTCCCAGCAGTGCCGGCTATTCCCAACAGCTCTGGTTTTTGCGTGACATACAACTTTTCTGCTCTGCGCTGGCTCTTCTGGCTCTATGTCACAGCTGCATGGGTCTAGACTGGCCCATCATTAGCTCTCCCAGCTACTACATTGCCTCTCTGCAAGCTCTCTCTGCCTCTCTGTTAGTATTCTACGGAAAGTCCTTCTCCCCGAATTCTCACTACCCCTTTGCTGCTGAATGATCACTTAGACTGAATTTTTCAGCTTCCTATCTACAAAAATCGAACTCCCGATCAATTCTGTGTGTGTGTGTGTGTGTGTTTTCAATTGAACCCCAAGCCTCCATTTTATACTTTTCCTGTTGAGTCTTCAACGACCAAGATTAAGTCTCTAATCAATGGCTAAGATTAAAACATGACTCGATCCACCTTCTAGATCATTCTCACCCATATTTTGATTAATACCCATTAATATTTTAATTTCCCTAAGTTTAGACTTAGGAACTCCATTAAAAATATTAATTATTTTAATAAAATACAATCCGAGTGGAATTTCACCAAATGGTTTTTGGGTTATTTAGAACTCATGTGCCTTAGCCTTTTGACCAATTTTCAAGGTCAGATCACTTCCAATGCTACCAAAAACTAACACTTGGTATACTAGACATAGTAATGATCACGACATAATGGCAACCATGGTCTCAGTGATAATCTTAGTGAAGACAAGGTCATGATGAAGATCTCGGTGCATTGATGAAGACATGGAATCAAGATCATGATAAAGATCTTGATGAAGAAAAGGTCAGTATAAAGACCTCATTGACATGGTGATGATCTTAGTGAGAGTGCAACAATGATCTAGGTGAAGGCACAACAATGGTGCAATAATGATGAGCTCGATGAAGCAATAGTGGTGATGATGAACTCAGCAGTGACAAAGAAGAGGATTGGTGTCTTGGTATTGGAGTGGCCTAATAGGTCAAGGGTCATGGTCTTGGTATTCGTCAATTGGAATCTTTCTAAGAAGAATTTTGTGCGGGTTTTCCTCTCAAAGAGTGAGAGGTTTTGGCCCTGGCAGAAAGGCAACATCTTGGTTCTTATCTCTTTTGTTTTGGTAGCTATTGGATGAACTAATAAGAAACACTCTAATAATATCAAAAGAAAATTGTGCCAATAAGGAAAAGTTAAAATACCTCACAAATAGTTATCATGAAGAGAAGAATCTGATTAGCCTTGATTGCTCTAGATTCTTCAACACTACTGAACCTCCCTCCTTTCTATATATATAGGGTAGTCATTCCCCTCTAAAATGTAAAAAGATTCAAATGTTGATATGAGGAAATTCGATCCATTTTTGAGGCTAGGAGTAGCATGAATATCTTAAAGAGAAGGCCAAAGTTTCCACAGTTAAATTGGCATATCTTTTTGTGGTTATATGAGATTTTCGGGCATCATTGTTATCCTTTGATGGTGTTTTTCGCTGGACTTCTGAGGCCAGTTGAGGCCTATTATGAGGCCTTTCGCTGAGGGATTCTCAGCCCTTCTTTAACTCTAATTTCGTCAACCCCCCTCTAAGGTTCATTTAAGATCTCTGAGGCATGCTTTCTAAGGTCTACTATGGGCCCCTTTTGAGGTAATTTTTGGCCTGTCTAAGGTCATCATTTGAGGTTGTTTCAAGGACTGTTTAAGGGCTATTTCTAGACATTGTGAAGACAAGTTTTGAGGCAAAATGTATGAGGCACTTTGACCCCTTTTAAGACGTTTCTTAAAGCTTATCTAAGAGACAAAACATATGTTATTTGAGGCCTAATCTAGAGACTATTCTAAGGCTATTTGTGGGAAATTTCCACTCCAGTTTGAGGCCCACTAAGAGGATAATGTTTGATCATTTTTTGAGGTATATTTTCACTCTTCTAGAACCATTTTTTGAAATAGACTCTGAGCTAGACTCTGAGGCATATTCCACCCCTATTTTTTGACACTGTCGAGGACAAATTCAGACCCCTTTCTAAAAATTATTTCAAGGCATGATTTTGTTGATATATCGTAGTCCCAAGGCTAGTTTTGAGTGTAATTTTGGTCTTGCCTAAGGCTTCTTCTAAAGGCAAATTTTCAAAATGTCATAACATTTTTGAGGACTAAAAAAGGTCATGTTAATCCTGAGTACAAGGATGTAATTGAGGGTTCTTTAGAACACGTTTTTGATTGCAATGGTAGGGCTTCTGAAGCCAAGTCTAATTAGCCGACAAGGGGCCGTTTAGAAAGCAGAAAAGGTAGTCTGGTATAGATGTGATAGGACTGATTTAAGGATAGATTCAAAGTCAGACTTGAGGTTAAAGTTTCAAGGCAAGGACAGATTCAAAGTTAGACTTGAGGTTAAAGTTTCAGGGCAAAATCTTAATTCTAGTTTGAAGCAACAGTGATAGTAGAAGGGAATTCAATGTCAACTTGATGTTCATCTTCCTCTATGGCATGATTCAACTAATTGAGGTATGAGGAAAATTCTTATGGTTGTTTATCTGTTGAGCTATATACATGTAACTTTGTGTGTTGCGAATTGAAGTCTAATCTACAAAAATTTAAAAGCAATCCTGAAGGTTGTGAGTAATTTGTGATATATATATATATATATTAGTACAGATAGTAGTAAGGATTTATTTGTATATCCTTGTAAGTGCGTCATTGTACTTGGTATGAGGCCCACATTTATTTTTCTATATTAAGGGTGGTTGGGTGGTGCAAGGAAAAGAGTGAAGTATCCATCAGATTGGAGCCTGAAAACACTTTAGGGTGGCAGTGTGGTGCTAGGGAAAGTTGAAGCTTGTAGGGTGTTAGAGCATCCTTTTAGTTGGAGTTGATAAGACCAGTGTGTCAAAGCATCCTTCTAGTTGGAGCTAGTAAAACCAGCGTGTTGGAGCATCCTTTTAGAAGTTGGAGCTAATAAATTATTGTACTCATCGATTATATTAGAAAGTGTTTGGTGGTTTTTCTCCTAAAAGGGTTTCCAACTAAAATTTCTTGTGTATTGTTCATGTGATGTGATGTTGATTTATGTTTTAATCAGATGCTAATGATATTTAATGTTATGTAATTTTAAAATTAACTGATTGAAGTGAAATATTGATTCACCCCCCTCTTAGTATTTCCAACAAAACCTACCCCGAGCCATAATACTCACGAGGGTACCATGCCCAATGATTTTCCACATTCTTTGCTAACCCAGTGACGTAGAAAGTTATTGAAGAAACATTGTCCCTTGGCTCTCCCTACCACTACCAATGCCATAGTCATCACTTTCGCCATTTGTACATCCTCACCTAGAACCAACTTATGATCTTCACATTTAATTTTTGTGCACTCATCCTTCTTCTTCTTCTATGTACAATTTTTCCCTGAATTTTCCCATACTCCTAGGGTTTCTACTGGCTTCTCCTACTCACCACTATTTTTTGAGTGCCCGCCTTCCCTAGTAGCAGGTTCTGGCACAATTTGGTTCTTACCTCTAGGGTTTTCCTCCAAAAAACCTAGCGAAGTGCTTCCTAAAGGGACATCCTCCAACCTTCACCCAATACCTCCGGTATGTTGAGAAATCTATAGAGAAATGATTACAATGATTTCCCTTTACTTGATCACTGCTTGTGATGTATTTTTACTTATTAACTTTGTTACTTATTATTATGTATGTGTATTATCAAACAACTACCAAAAACAAGAAGAACAAGAACACAAAACATAGACTGCAATCCTGGGCCAAAACCTCTCCACTTTAGAGGAAAACCTGCAAATCTGATCTCTTCCTTATAGATTCTTCAATTGACGAATTCTAAGACCTTAAGACTGAACCCAATACCCTCCAAGACCAAGACCAACATCTCCGGATGATGTGCTAACCTTGATCTAGTCAAACCCAGTCAAGTCTCTTCCAGTATCACTTCTTCGACCTCTAGCTGCAAAATTTCGGCCTCCACTGCAAATCTAAAATTTTGCCCCCCCCAAACAGTTGCTGCTTCCACACATGTGAGCTTCGATTTTCCTTCTAAGCCTTCCTTTGACCTTTGCTTTCCTTCCCCTCATTTCTCGAGCTTGAGGATGACCCTTGCTGACCTTTGCTTGACCTTCTTGCCTTCTTTTCTCCAAGATTGAACTTGTAGATAGAAACCCTAGATCTGCTGCTGAAACCCTAGTCCTCCTTAGCGTGTGTGAAAGAGAAATAGCCCAAAAAAAAGTCTCCTTTGTCCTCTTCCTTCTTTGCTGCCTTCTTCTTCCTCCTTCACTAGAATGAGTTATGGATGAATGTCTCTCAAGGAGGTCAAGTTTCCTCCTATATATAGGCTCTTCAAGGTGGACATGGCTCTTCCTCTTAGGCCGACTTGCTAGCTGCCAGGCCGACTTGGTCTTGGAGGGTATTTTGACTCTTTAAATGACAAAAATAATTTTCTTTTCAAGTTACAATGTGCTTGAAGGGGTATTCAACTTATGACAATCTCTTTTGACTTCTTGACCTAGGACTAACCCTAGAAGCACTCAATGGGTGCTTGACCTATAAAATAAACGACCTTGAGCATGAAACACATGCTCCAAAATCAATAATAATAATAATTTTTCTTTCATTTTACAATTTACAAGAATCAAAACTACATTTCATCTTTATGAAGACCGAACCTAGTTACACATTTTTCAATATGGCAATCCCTACACCTAAGGCCTCATCTTGAAGCCTTCATTCTGGATGAATTTGAGCTCCAAAGGAATAACATATGGTAACTGTTCCCACTCAAATGCTAACAATCCACTTGAAGCTTGGCTAATGTACAATCTGCTTGATGTTGGAAGGGCAAAGTCTTGCTCGCTGTGAAGAAGATAACCTAGGGCTGTCTCCTCTACCTCACTAAGAGAGCATATCACTGAAGGATCATTTTGACAATGGGAAGGAGGAACCGATTGATCCCCTTCTAGGGCCTAAGATCAGAGTTGAGTCATGTCCTTATCCCCCATCGAGAATGTACCAACTATGTCCCAGTCCTCCACACGACATGACTGATTTAGAGCCTTGGTCCAAATCAGAGCATAGTCATTGGGGTCATAAGAATAATCCACTAGATCTTCCATTTGTGAACTCCTTTTGCTATAAGGAATCTATTTATAATTTGAATTTTTGAATTTAGACCAAACTGGTTGTTGCTAGATCATTAGTTTCTTTTAAATGAATTTGGCTTTTAGTCATACCTGTTGTGTGCCTTTGATATCTAATAATTTGAGTCCATTTCTTATATTTTATTTCAAACTCTATATGAGAATTTGTAATAAGCAATCCTCAATTAGAATATCACATAGTCGGTTAGTCGGTTTGGAAAAAAATACTTTTTAGCCTCTATCAAAGTAGAAAAAAATATTTGAAATATATCCCAATCTTTAACATAGAAATTCCATAGAAATACAAAGTTCCACCAAATATTTAAGATATATCCAAATCTCCAGCATAGAAATTCCACAAATTTAGAACTCCACTATTAAAATCAAACCTAGATATTTAAAGGTACACTATAAAATAAAATGACCCGCTAGCCTTCCACATATATATTCCAATCTAATCTTATTCCTTCATTATGCATCTAATATATCTAATGTAGTTTGATATTATAGTTTCATCTTATACTTCTTCTATTATCCTTACAGTGAAATCTAGTCACATCAATTTTAATTTTGTTCATGAATCCATTACAGTAACTTGAAGTGAATGACTATTTTTGTTGGTGAAATGAAATTCTATACATGAATCCGTTAGGAAAACTTGAATTGAATCAGTGTTGTCATCAGTGAAACAATGTATGGGTGCTCAAATTGCTTACTCATTTCCCATGCTCATAATATCTAACTGAACTTGAGTAGTTCAAGGCCCTTGCTCAATTCCTTCCCCCTGCGATTAATTGCATCCATGTTTTCTTATACTTGGTAACATTTTCTATGTTGTGCTAATTTGATTGATAACCCTGTTAACCTCACCCCATAAATTTGGTATATGTATCTTTTTGTCCTTAACTCCATAGTGGATTAAGGGTTTTAATTCATAACTCACATATGTAACTATTACAAAATTATTTGAATTTGGGTCTAGGCACTGCTTTTGTATCAATTTCCAAATATATTCCCAATTAGTTGCTCAAAGCCTCCCTAATTGCAAATGGATTAAGTCAAGATGGCCCTAGTATAGAAACCATGATAATACTTTGAAATTAAGGGTATGATTGATGTTGATTAGTCAAGGGTGCGTCTTGTTGTGGTATTAATACTAATTGTGGTTGGGTAGGTCAAGTCGACTTTGTTAAAGATTCCCAAGAAGATCACAAATTAAGGGCACTCTTGGTGTTGATCTAGTTGGGTTACATGTTGCTATAATGCTGCCAATCGTAACTGAAGAGAATTGGTCTCCAATATGAATTCTCAAGGGTTATCATGATAAATAAGGCTGTGTTTTTAGTGGAAGAAAGATTGTCCCACCTTTGTGAAAAGTTATGAAAACTATGCTAGCCTTAGATGCCATGAATAGAATAATCATGAAACAACATGACTATGAAATGGGGAGACCACTTCATTGTCACGAATCCATCCATCTAAGCCACGATTTGGAAAAGAAATATGCAATAGAAATGGTTGCAATAAAATCAATGGGCTCTGATACCAATTGAAGGGAGTTCGTCCCAAATAATATTTTTGATTGTAAGTTTTTTCAATGTCCTGAAATAATATTTCTATTAGTAGATGGTAGTTACATAAGTTATTCATTGTTACTACCAATGGCCTACCACATGGAAAACCAAACCGTAGACATAACATAAGTTTGCCAGAGCACCAACAAAAACTGTCGAAAAAGATACCAAGATCATGTAGACAAATTGGAAATATCTACGGGCTTCATATAAGCTAGGTAACTAAATCTATTTATAAGAGCTATCATAAGTTAACCTATCCGCCTTATCAAGCATACTATTGCAAACCAAAAATGGCCTAGTGAAGCTCAACTTAAAAAGATTGAGAGGAAGGAGAGACAAGGAACTTAATGGGTTTTGTAGGATCAAGACTAAGATAGCTTGGCCATGTACCAAGGTCAACTACCTCCTCAATATACACCAATCGAGCGTTCACTTCCTTGAGTTGCAACACCATATCGTCTAAAGCTAGAAGAATTTCCTTTTTTGCATCATTCCTATTTAGCAATACCCTGCCTAGCAGAGCCTTCATGCGCCAATTTTTTTTTTTTTTTGTAAGTTGTGATGTACAACACAACTCTATTATTTATACATTTTCATTATGGATTGTGAATTTTTATAAGATATGTGGTTAATATGAAAATATAAACATGATATAAGCATGATTTTTATGTCATATGATGCAATTATAGAGTAGTATTCTTCACTAACATAATGGTTAATTAGATGTAATGTGAATATATTAGGGAGACTTCCCCCCTCTTAGACTATAAAAAATAAATAAAAATTCATTAGAAATACTCTACAATACCCCTTTTACATGTCTTTTTAAAAGATGATTATTACTAAGTGATACATCTTAAATTTGTATGTCTTTGAATGATCTATGACATGGATACATATTTACAGGAAGATTTAGAAAGTCTCTTTATCTCTCTCACTAGGAAGAGTAATTAATATTATGGTGAAGATGGAGGAGAGACCTATGTAATTCCACTAGCCCTTGTAGAAAACCACGAAGGTGCATGTTTACCACCTAGCAGAAATACTTGAAAACATTATTGTACAATACACAAATTGGTTAATGACAAGGAAGATTTTAAGAGTCCATACTTATTTTAAAGTGTAGCAACCTTGCCAAATCTTACCAATTCTTAAAATACTAGTGATAAAATGTTACGACAACATTTTTGTAAAACTATTGAAATTTATAAGGGCTTAATATAATTTTTAGAAATTTTTTGAGATATTTATGGTAAAATACTATTATCTTATAAAATTTAAGCAAATCAACTTAGAAAAAAAGTGAGAATGGGTGCCCCGTTTTTAGAAAAAACCATGTAAAATTAGCCCATGGACAAAATTTAATAATAGTCAAATATATAAAATTTAACCTAAACCTTAAACAAAGGATGAGTCCAATAAGTGATCATAACCATACACAACTAAATGATTTTTTATATGTCATAAACTAACTAAACTGCATAATACAGATATGCACAATCTCTACTCTTAACGTTATTATATTTTTTATACACTAATCCAATTTTTTGACAAGATGCTTACGAATATCTTTGTGCAAACCCCTTCTTAATTTGGGAGATTTTACAATTGATTGTACCCACCTTTTCAATACTATTGAAAAATCTCTTCAGCTAAGTTGCAGATGGGTTGATCTATTGCGTCAGTTTGCCTGAAGTTTGCACCTAACTCCAACCACATGCAACACCTGTTTGCATGAACTAGATAGTGCATGAGGTGTAAAACATGTCTTCAAGGAATTTTATTTTGACATTCATGGGGGAGAAAATCACCATCCCTGAAATGAGGAGCATTTGTAATTATCCAATATTCTCCGCTAGTGTTGCTTTGAGAATTTTCAAGTATAGCTATAATGACTGCACCGAGAATCAAACCCTGGTTAGTTGTGATAAGCCTCTATCAACCTACCACTTGTCCGCAACTGAAACCACCACTAGTCATACTTTGTTGTCTTTGATGTTAGGAAATGAGATTCTATCAATTTGTAATTGATACTTATATCACATAATGAAGATGTGAAAGGCATGTCAAAAATCATATCAACTTGGGCAAATGAAAAATCTATCGCTTATACGAATCAGATGCAACTCTTCCATAAATAAAAAGAAATTGATGCAACAATCTGATTTAGTTATGGTATTGTACTCTACTTTGTTGAAGCCCCGAAAATCGGGTCTACAACAAGGGGGATACCCACCCAGTCCGGACCTTGGTTGGCAGCTCCTTTTCCGTTTGGTATAGTGGATCTGATTGGGGATATGGGACCAGTTTCCCAATTTATGTGTGTGTGAAGAATTGATATTTCCTTTCTAAAAGTTCCTAAGTGAGATGCTCTAATTCTAACTCTAATGATATGCAATTGTATTCTAATAAACAGAAATATCTAAATCTACACTAACCGGGGGTGTAATCCTTCTGTTATGCGATCTAAAAAGATTTCAGATAACAATTGGTAATAAAGACCATTCAACTGTTATGAAAAAAGAATTCAATATAGATAAACTACTTCGTATAAGAAGTTAGACGAAACAGTTGTGAAAAACATATCGCATAATAAGCTACTCATACATTAAACATAAATAAATAGTTATCACCGTACAAAAGTGCCAAATGATAATTCAGGCATTCACGCGTTAATATATAAACCACTGAACATGAATATCACTTTAACACAGAGGCATAAATAGTTAAGAGATAAAAATACCATTTATAATTAGTTCTACTCATGAGCTTCAAGTGATAATGATTTATCTTTTCTTAATCCAACATCCACTAAGAGTACAGAAGTGCAACATTAGTAGCAGATATTAAATGCAGATCTCAATAAATCCTGTTCCATTCATTCATCAAAACCTCCTCGGAAGGTGCAAAAGTGCATGTTCTGAGGACAAGTTTTTGATAAATTTCTGGACCCTTCTCTAAATGCATGAGAAAGGTTTAAATACTACTAACTAAATCTAAAAATAACTTATTACAAAAAAGTAGGATATGGTTTAAATGACCGTCCTTTTTCTAGGCTAAAGTAAAGCAAAATTAATACTAATATTAAATCTAAACTTAACAACTAACTACCTCTGTATCTGATCCTTGAAATCGCAAGCATTCAACATTTGCTTGAGCAGAGTCAGTTGGCTGACTTCAAACTTCAACTGTCCTGCGAAAATAGAATCAGCGAGAGCTGGTGCCATCTTTTCGACAGAATTGATGATGCATTTGAGAGTCATACACTGGCTGTGTGGTTTTACCAAATACGTCCAGTAAGAATCCCAATTCAACCTAGTTAATTTTTTGATTGATTCTGCCTTTTCTTGAGCCTTCTGTCTCCAGTTTGCTTGCAATTGCTATGCATATATACATACTATTTTGAAAATATTTCGAGCAATTGCTATTGGTTTTAGGATTCAAGTTTTACTTTTTTTTACCTCTAGCGTTCCTTTTCCGAATTTCTGGGCTTACAGGTAACTGAGAAATTAGAGGCTTTCCATTTCAAGAAGTTTTACCCAGCGATGCCGTGGAAATTGCCTCCGTTTCTTGATCTGGGCTTCCTTGGTGCGATTTTCGCCTCTTGTGCCCTTTCTTTTAGTGGATGTCAAGCTCAAATTTTGTGAAAATAGTAATTCCATAAGTTCTTGACCCAGAGTCTTACATTGTCTGTTTTTAATGTTAGTGCTATCCAGTACCCATTTAACCATATCTGTGTAGGGGAGAATTTTGGGCCTTGCCGCTACCCGGTGCAAGAATGAACAAGCTAAATCTGTAACTGATGCTTCGGAAGACCCCTTTGAACCAGCAGTAGCCATAACCTCCATCACCTTGGGATTCTCTTCTTCAAGTAAATTATACATGCCTTCCCAAGTTGTGATACCAACGTCTTTGTTACAGGCTGTGTCTGTATATAGGGGTGTCAATTTTTTGTCTTCAGAGCTCAGAGCTTTTCCTTTCTTCCCCATGATATCCTGTGTACTGCTTTGTATAGTTTTTTGTTCTTTGTTCCTACAGTTTACAAGTGAAGTGAGAGTAATGGTAAGGAAAGGTGATGGGAAAGCTTTTAAATGCCAAAGACATAAAAATTATACCACCTTACGTGAACTGACTCTTTGATAAGCGCAAAACCATATTTCATTAACAACTCGCAACTAACTCATTAATTAGCATTAAAGCGCATAACCAGGTCTCGGTTCATGGAAAAAGTTTTCTCGAATAATGAGCCCGAAAGATTCACGATGAAGCAATTTTGCGATTTGTTTCGCAATATCGCAGATCGCTGTATCGCATTTTATGATACCATTCCGCCATTTTGTCGCAATATCGCCCTGCCGCTTTATCACAATATTGCTATATCGCACTATCGCAGGAACGCGGCATGTGACAATTTTGTTAATGTGATTTCTGCGAAATGCGATTTTGCGATATGCGTTGTCGCATATTGGCGATTAGGGTTTTTTTTACGTAAGTGGTCTTTGATGCATGCGATGCGATATATGTTTTTTAATATGTAGTCTTGCATCGCGATTTCGCAATCTCAGAATTCGGCTTGTAAGGGAGTATCATATTGTTCCTTTTGCGATGCGATATTTCTTAAGGAGCGATTTTATCTTACCTTATCATGAAACTTAAGCTTTTTTTAGATTTTTCGAGGGTATTTTCCAAAGTTTATGATAGTAAGTTTTATTAAAATGGAAATACAAGCACTAATTCATTTTTTAAGTTTTTTGACTAAGGGCCCCCACTTATCTAGTGTTATTACTAATACTAAATAAGAAGGGGGGTTGTCGCTGGCCACAACACACTTACAATACTCTTGAAAGATATCTTCAGCTGAGAAGCTGCAGACGTGGTGATTTATTCTGCCAATTTGCCTCGTGCTTGGACCTAGCTCCCACCACATGCAACACCCATTTGCATGAGTTAGACAATGCATGAGGGCTAAAACATGTGTTTGAGGACTATTAACATTTGTGGGGAGAAAATAACCACCCTTGCATTACCATTGAAACAACAACCCGTTGGTAATAAAGCTCAGCAATTTCAGTAAGGAGCAATTGTAATTATCCAATATTCTCCACTTAGTGTTGCTTTCAGAATTCTGAAGTATAGATCTAATGAATGCACTGAGAATCGAACTTTGGTTATTGTGGTAAGCCTCTAGCAACCTACCACTTGCCCACAACCCAAACAACGGCTAGTCATATTTTGTTGTCCATGATGTTAGGAAAATTGAAATGAAATTATTTCAATTTGTAAAAGATAATTATATCATATAGTGAAGTTGTAAAAAGCATATCAAAAGTCATATCAACTTGGGCAAATGAAAAATCTATTGTCTATACCAATCAGATGAAACTCTGCCACAAATAAAAGGAAACTGATGCAACAATCTGATTTAGTTATGGTGTCTCAATGAGATGCAACCCGAGAGTGAAATAATGTCTAACGAAAATAAGAAAGCTCTAGTTGGATTTTTGGAATGCGCAAATTCCATATACTTACAAGCTTTTAAAATTTCTAGATCATTACATATAAATAACATATAAAATGTGACCATAGCTACAAATTTCAAGCAACAATTCCTGTCTAAGCAATGGCATGCCCAATAAATTGTATTGCAGATTTTTGACAGGGTTACTAAGGAACAATGAGGGAAGGTTGATAATATCCCATACAATCAGACCCATTTCTCACATATATAGTTTGTTGCAAATTATTCTAGCAACATGCAGCATCAATGAATTGCTCAATCTGGCTTTACAAAAAATTGAAATCTGGGCAATCAATTTCCTTCTGAATTTTGTTTAACATAAAAAAGTTGCATGTCATCACTAACAGTCTCTTCCTCTCTTTCAGGACTGAAGATGAAAAATAATTAGAAAGAAGCTTCAAATCAACTAAATAAGTGGAAACATCCTTGCATTTAAATAATACATTGAGAAAGCAATGAGCGAGTTCAACTAAAATTGTTGGGATTCTCTCATAACTACAATACAAGAATTTGCTGCTGCTAAATATTTACATGTAAAACCTATATTTTCCGAACTATACAATTCCATGAAAAGGTTGACAATCCTTGATAAGTCATACAAGGCTTCTTTTGAACTTCAAGATATAGATATATATCACCGCAGGGATTTGGGATACTATGCTAAACTCAAATTGTTGACATATTCATTGAAGCTGCAAGCTCTTCAAGCAATTCCTTCTGCTCCATAGCAGCACAAGCCTACAACACAATAAAGCTAATTAACCTTTTCAAATTGATCAACAATGTGATGCACAGTTTAAAAATTAAATAATAGCTCCACATTTGAAAGAATGTAATATTTTGAAGCTCAACTACTTTTCTCACTTTGGTATGATTTTCCATTTTATCATGAGAACTTTTTATTTTCTTTTACTACAGATTCTGTTTTTGACTTAATTTAAGAACAAATCCTTCAAGCTCCACAGACAAGACCATTGTTATCATGTTTGTTAAAATGGTAATATTTTCTCCTAACAGATACACTTTTACAGGTAAAACATACCAGTTTCTATAAAAGCTTCCAAGAAACAATTAAAAGGTAGGCCATTCTCTATGCCCAAATGACTACAATGCATTGACGTGTTATAAACTCTATTAACCTTACGAAAACTATACAGTTCGAATAAATAAATGAAAATAATGGCCTAAAAATTAGAACATAAATACAAAATTTGTTTAATTTAGAATAATACATTATATAATAAAAATAAATGAATAATGAAGTGGAGTTATGTTTATGACGTTGACAAAAAACAATACCAACAATATTTTTGACTATTAGGAAGCAAGCACACAGGAGCATTTCTATTAAAAAGCACAGAAATCAAGGTTGAAATTGGAAAAAAAATACATCTTTTAGTGAGCCTTGTTAGAGTGTGTTAAAATTGGCAACTAGGGCCAAACTCCACGTGGGTCATCTTATTTATGGCAGCTGATATTTTCCCTGGATCCCTCTCATCGAGAGGTGTAGGATTGATCTAAAGATCATCTGATTCTGATAAGCATTCATGAAGTTATGAATTTATTTGTGTTATAAGACAATTCGTCAAGGTCGCCCAGCAACCAAATAAACCCCACATGTGCTCAACGTTTTAGTATAAAAGGAGATGACTTGAGAGTCATTTTTCACACACACTTCTTGTGTTCTCTTCCTCTCCACTTGTCTTTGGGTTTTTGGTGGGAGGAAGAGATCCTAAGAATCTACGCAGCCCTAAGGAGAGGATGCCCTAGCTCAACGCTATCATAGAGAAGGCACGCCCTAGATCTAGATCTAGGCAATGAAGAGAAGGCTCTATGCCCTGATGTGGTAGCTTACATGGAGGGCAACTCTTATGGTGGACACAAGGCTATATGCTGTCCAGATCAAAGCTGCCCTAAATGTTGTTCAGCCACCCTAAACATTCTCTGTTTTAGCCGTAGCTAAGGCAACATTCCAGTGAAGGTTTGAAGGGCTATCTTAGACCATCTCAGGGGACCGAATTATTGCAAGGAAGGGCAGCCGCATCCACTGTTTAGAGGACGGGCAAACTCTTAACCAGTTTGCTGCAAATCTATGGAAGTTTGCTGTGAGGGTAGGCCATGGATCTTGTAAAGGCTAGAACCACCCAGGATTATTGTGAAGGGTCTCATCCCTACAAGGAAGGGCAGCCGCATCACCTTGGAGCAAATCTGGGCAGAAAAGAAGGCTGGCAAAGGCACTGTGATATGCCCTAACCAGACCTAAGTTGCAGCAAACAAATCAGACCTCAAAACAGTGAGCTAAGGTATGTTGTCTATGACATTTCTTGTAGGTGTTGACGATCAGTTTGGACCAGATTGTTGGGCAGTCTGTGGGAGCCAAATTGGTGGCTGTACATAATAGTATGGTGCAAGGGACAGCAAGACATAATGCTGCCAAGATGCATGGGACAGCAAGGTGACCTAATGCTGCCAAGAAGCACAGGACAACAAGACATAACGCTGCCAATATGCATGGGACAGCAAGGAGACATAATGCTGCCAAGATGCATGGGACAGCGAGATGACATAATGCTACCAAGATGCATGGGACAGCAAGATGACATAATGCTGCCAAGATGCATGGAACAACAAAACATAATGCTGCCAAGATGCATGGGACGACAAGGTGACATAGTGCTGCCAAGATGCATGGGACAGCAGTATGGTACTTGGTGCAGCAAATACACGAAGTAGCAATGGTGCAGCAAGCACATGGGTGACAGCATGGTGCAGCAGTGGCACAAGGTACAACAATGCTAAACACTGGGACAGCAATGCAGCATAAGGTGCAACAATATGATGTGTACATCATGGTCATAAGATCCAACATTGTGATGATTGGTGCAGCATGCAGCGCAATGATAGATGATGGAGTCACCTTGGAGAATTAGTTGAAGTAACATTTCTTCAACTGATCTCATGTATCATCTTCTTAGAGATCTATGCTCTTATCTAGATAAGTCAAAGTGTTGACTTCTGTCGTAAATGTAAACAAACTATTGAAGAACATATAAGAAGAAATGATCAAGGGTTTACCCACATTGGGGTTTGTCCTAGCTAGTGCCACATCTTGTGTCCTCTTGTCTTGGCTTGTCCTGCGATTTATGTTTATGTTCTATCTGCAATTTACTTTAATGCTAATGTGAGCTAACTATGAAAATTGAAATAAATTGCTATAAGCATAGAACATACCTAAACTTCACATCGTATAAGAGGTAAGGTGAAGAAAATGCCCAAGCAAGAGTGAAAGAGCAATCATCGAAGACAGTTGGGAAAGGACAAAAGGATCAATGGATTCCTCATCCCTCTTCAAATTCACCAAAGGTGAAGTTTACGCAGAGAATATTATCATAATGGCACAACAGAAGTTTTTGATGGCCTACATAAAGATCACTTCAATGGGAACTCTGGATCTAAGGGTGGAAGGAAAGGCAGATGCCTTGGTTGTAATAAGTTTGGCCATTATGTGAAGGAGTGTCTGAGGTAGGGACACATCACTTGATGATGATAACAATCATTCCAGGGACATCTTCAATGATTAGAGGAATGATAGGTAATGCAAGTCATCAAGGAAATGACTGACTCTTCTGAGAAAGCAAGGAACCCTAGGTATGAAGAATCAAATGTTGTTTTTGATAAGATAAAGAAGCGTTATCTTGTATTGGCCCTCTCCTTCAGATTCTTTGGGAATCTAGCTTATTGATCATAGTGCTTCAAGGCACCTCATCTGATAGAAGGGTGCTCTCTCGAATTTGGTAGAGATGGAAACAACCGTGGGATTATACTTGGAGTCGATGCCAACTATCCCGGAAAGGGTGTAAGGAATGTTACCCCTAAAGTGAATGAGGGTAACTTTATTCATTTACAAGAATCTCTTTTATGTACCTAATCGCAAGAACCTGGTGTCCATCTCGAAAATGGAAGTCAAAGGTTTTTGGGTGGCATTCATCGATGGAAAAGTACGTGTTTAAAAATAGAATTTTAAAAGATGTTTTTTCTCATGGGTTCAGGGTTGGCAATTTGTATCAAGTTGCAGGATGGTCCATTGGGGATCTTGTTAATTGACATATCACATCTATAACACCGGAGGTCTACCTATGGGGCCCAACCCGACGTGAGTCAGATGGTGACAGGGATGCCTGAATTCAAGAAGAGCATGAAGGTACATGTCTGAGATGTACCGAAGGAAAATCTTACAAGGGGACCATTCCCCTCATGCAGCAGGTCCACAGGTTTGGAACAACACAAGGAGTTTGAGAGTCATGATCGGGAATCTCATGTATACAGGTGGAAGAAAGCCCTCTATGGCTTGAAGCAAAACACCCCGGGCGTAGTATGAGAGGATTGCTAGCTGTCTGACGAAGTTGAGATTCACTAGGAGTGAAATTGATCCAAACCATTACTCGAAGGTTGTGGATGATAGACCTCTCATACCGACACCTTATGAGGACGACCTATTTTGGACAGGTGCAGATCCTCTCATTTGCAGAAGTAAGAGGGAGTTGGATTCCGGATGTGGAATGATAAACTGCAAGCCTATGATTGCCTCGACGATCTTAACTTTCAGAAGTTATATGGTAGTGATGTCGGGCCAGATTTGGGAAATGCCTCTAAGTTTCATAAACTCATTCGCGTTGATGTTCTTGGTGAACTTCTGTCTGGACATATGTTTTGCAGTTAGCATGATGAGCTCATATAGAGTTGAGCCTCAGTGGATTGGTGCCAAGAATCTTCTAAGTTATCTTCGGGGCACAATCTATCATGAATTGAGATACACTGCCGGAAATGTGACACTGCATGATTATTCGAATGCTGACTGGGTAGGCAATGTGGAGGATCGCAACAACACTTCTGAGTGGTGGTTCTCTTTTGATTTTGCTTCGATATCATGGATAAGAAGGAAGCAGAAGTCGGTTGCTATAAGCATCGCTAAGACCGAATACATAGTTACGAGTATGATCTCGTGTGAAGCTGCCTGGTTGTGGAAGCTCTTCAGTGAGCTATTTGTAGTATGTACACATGATGGATACCACCGTAATCCTCTGCGTCAACTAGGAGGGGATTCGATTGTTGAGGAATCCCTTATTCTATAATTGCTCCAACATATAGACATCAAATACTACCTTATCTGGGATATGGTATGTCGATGAGCAAGGAGGCTCCATCGCATTGAGACTGATGTACAGGTTGCAGAGATTCTGTCAAAGCCCCGGAGAAAGGTCAAATTTGTGACTTTCTTGAATGACTTGGAGTTGTTGAGAGACCTTCTTATAAGGCACCTGCATGATGTACAATTGAGCTCTGGGAGCTCCAAGGGGGTGCATGCGACCACAGGGCGACTCACCCTCCCTCGGTGGTGCACTATGTACACGGTGAAAGGTTCAACCTCCCCCTGCGATACTCGTGGTTACTGTGGGACAGGATGATTAGTTCTCCTGTGGCGACTGTGGGACAAGATGGTTAGTTCTCTTGTGGGCCAGGATGATTAGTTCTCCTGTGGCAACTGTGGGACAGGATGATTAGTTCTCCTATGGGCCAGGATGATTAGTTCGCCTGTGGCGACTGTGGGAGAGGATGATTAGTTCTCCTGTGGGCCAGGATGATTAGTTTGCCTATGACGACTGTTAGTTCTCCTGTCGAGGCATCCTACCCATGCAGTCTGGGACTCATGGGAAGTACCTCTCATCTGATCAATGAGCAGGGAAATGGGGTTAGGGACCATAGTAGTACTATCGATGGACACATTGTTGTATCTACTGCACTCCCTATGCTAGGATGACCTCCATTGATCTGGGATCAATAAAACTAATGTAGGATCAATATGAGTGGTTTGAGACACTCTGTTGTGATATTGATCTGGGATCAATAAAACTGACTTTGGGTCAGTAGAGAATGGTATGAGAAATTCTCGATTAATTCTTCTTCTTCATGGTTCAACAGAGAAGAGCTAAGCAGAGTAGAGCAGTGCATGCACTGATGGCAGAGATAGTACAATCGGACATATGGATCAGCGGATGGAGTTCTCCCTAGTTGAGAGGGAGTGTTAAAATTGACAACTATGGCCAAACTCCATGCGGGTCATCTTATTTATGGCAACTGATATTTTTCCTGGATCCCTCTCATCAAGAGGTGTAGGATTGATCTAAAGATCATCCGATTCCGATAAATATTCATGAAGTTATGAATTTATTTGTGTTATAAGACAATTTGACTAAGTCGGCCAACAACCAAATAAACCCCACATGTGCTCAATGTTTTAGTATAAAAGGAGATGACTTGAGAGTCATTTCTCACACACACCTCTTATGCTCTCTTCCTCTCCACTTGTCTTTGGGTTTTTCGTGGGAGGAAGAGATCCTAAAAATCTACGCAGCCCTAAGGAGAGGATGCCCTAGCTCAACACTGTCATAAAGAAGGCATGCCCTAGATCTAGATGCAGGCAATGAAGAGAAGGCTCTACATCCTGATGTGGTAGCTTACATGGAGGGAAACTCTTATGGTGGACACAAGGCTATATGCTGTCCAGATCAAAGCTGCCCTAAACATTGTTCAGCCACCCTAAACATTCTCTGTTTTAGCCGCAGCTAAGGCAACATTTAAGTGAAGGTATGAAGGGTTGTCTTAGGCCATCTCAGGTGACCGAATTATTGCAAGGAAGGGTAGCCACATCAACTGTTTAGAGGACAGGCAAACCCTTAACCAGTTTGCTGCAAATCTATGGAAGCTTGCTGTGAGGGTAAGCCGTGGACCTTGTAAAGGCTAGAACCGCCCAGGATTATTGTGAAGGGTCTCATGCCCACAAGGAAGGACAACTGCATCACCTTGGAGCAAATCTGGGCATAAAAGAAGGCTGGCAAAGGCAATGTGATATGTGTTGGACACCTAATCCTCAATGGGTTAGTGTGGAAGCAGAATAGACAAAAGTTGTCCAAGAGACCTTGGGATGTGAAACCCAATGGTCACAATATGTACTATAAATGTATATCACTTGTTAATAAAAAATGGATTCTCATGTTTTATCTTTTAGATTATGTTGCTGCCCATGTGTGTCTAACATGGTATCAGAGCAGGCGTATTCTTGCCCTGCATAATTACTTTGAGCCATTTGTTTTATGGCCTTTATGTGCAAATCATTTCTGCCATCACTTATGAATATTTTCTCAGCAAAATTCTAGCTGCCACCTTTGTCTATCAAGTCTGCTACTTACATGCACCAAGCCGTTTCATCTAGTTATGTCTCTGCCATTTTGAATCTGCTCAGTCGTAATAATCTATTCTCTGAGTGATAATATGGGTAATGCTTGGTATTCCCATCGAATACCTGCTCCTACAACATTGTCAGCATTCCATTAACGTTCTTTTGCCAGCTAATCTACTCAACGTCTCTTGGACTTCTGTTGCTTGGACAACACTGAAATTCTCCTACCCAGCAGCCATCATCTCTTTTCCATCCACTATGTTATTCTGCAGAGCACAATAGTGCCTCCCATATTTGAAATGGTTTATTTGTGCCTCGTGTTGTCTACGTAACGCCACTCAACTCTGTAATCCAGTCCTATGTGTACATTGATATCTAAATAGAGATTTTACCGAGTTGAATATAACTATATTAATTGCATTGGTTGTGAAAGTTGATTGGTGACATCCGACATGGAATGAATCAATCACTTAGTGTAACCTCCATTGAATGGAGTTGTATACATGTGAGTTAGCAGGCGTCCCTTTGAAGCAGTACAAAGTCCCCAATTGCAACTACTACATGTGTTCAACAGTAAATTAAGTGCATTGAGCAGTCGACTCAAACTGATTTTTCTTATTTCTAGATTGACTCCAACATCAAAAACGGTAGAGCGATAAGAAATACCAACTCTTGACCATTGAGGCGGAGTTATTATGACTATTCAATGATATCTTGCTTGCAATTTTATGCATTCTGAGTTTGATTTTGGATGAGGCTTCACATTTCTAAACTACAAAATCATGGAAACATAGCAGGATGAAGGGTTGGCATTTGAATCCCAAGATTTTGAGAATATTTTCTAGGTATCTATCTCTGCAGTCCAGCAGAGCCTCTTCTAGCAATTAATCACATATTTAGCACTGTACAGTAGCATCTCAGAATTCTCGATAGCCAGAAACTTCTCACTTATTTGACTCACTCCTATAGCATGACGCTAATGTCATGGTTTCCACTCCTATAGATATTAAAGAAATGAATGAGCACCATTATTTTGAGTGAAAGTCGTAGAGTTTTCCCTCGCAGGTTTTCTTCAAGTCTTGAACATCATGGGTTTCGTCATGGACGTATTCGAATCATCATTTCTTTTGTTTCTTTCTAGCAACCAAAAATGAGAGGAGACCATGGCTAACCCAGTATTGTTTGCCCATCTAAAATAACTCCATTGGGGTTGTCCTTTAACACCATTTTTGTTAATGTCAATACTTCCAGGATTTAGAATCCTCTTTGGAATTTTTAGGTGCATAATATACTAAAATGGGCATTTCATGATATAAGATGAAAATTCAGTGTTTAAATGTCAATTGATATGGACTCAAGGAAAAACTGCGGCTTGTGGCCTTGAAAGTCTCTAATGTCTAGCAGACTTGAATGTCTTTATTTATGAAATGTGCGAAGTTTGTTGAGACCTAGATTGTTACAGTGGAGGTTTCAGAAGATCTATATATATAATTGTTATAGTGCCTAACAAAATGAAGCCGACCTTGGTTGAGACCAACTTTACTATCATTTAAGCAATAGTCAAAAAATTGACTCATTGTACAGTGATAGTATAGAGAAGAATATTGTATGGAATTTGGTCAAATAAAATGCTCTTAAAACTAACAAGGTATGTTTTGTAGTAGTTTTTGTTTTCGAAGATTTAATTCCCTTCTCCTTCAATAAGACAAGAGGATTGAGGACAGATTGGTGAAGGTTTTGTGTATTGATGCCATGAAAAGGCAAGGGTTTCTCAAGAACAGAGATGCCACATATATATTGATGATGTCTAGTTACAGTAATTAAGGAATAATCAGGTTGTATTGGTATAGTAAGCAAGGTTTTACAGTTGCATTTGAGCATAGCCTTGTTACAATGTTCTTGTAGCAGTACACTATAACTCTATAGCTGGAACAATCACTTCACCTATGATACAGTGTTATAGCATTCATGTGCAGTGATATCAAATACTCATGTATTGCACTGATCATTATCAAATACACAATTTCAGTGATATCATCATAGCATCAAATTTAAGGTCTTCAATAGTAACGTAGCTTCATCATCTTATTTTTATATGGATTGTAATTGGTGCTTGCTGGTTGCATACTGATCATTTTTTGTACATTTATAAAGGTTATTGCTGTGTATTATGAGTGGGTATTACTTTTCTGCATTGAGTAGTAGTTGTGATTAGTTTTTAAGGTGTAATTTTGACAATGAAAAAAAAATGGCCAGAATCAATGAAGTATTAGAGTTCCTCAAAACTCTGATATTGTCTACTACTCATGATACATTAAAAATCAGCAAAGTTTCTCTCACAGACATTCAGGGCTGTCTACAAAATGCGCAAGAGAAAATTGATTTTTGGCAGCTCGAATCACAGCTACAACAAGAAGAATTAAAATAGATGAGTCATTCTGACCCTGTTTCTGTTCAGAAGATTGAAATAGACTCCCATAAAGTAGCAGTTATACATGTAGACGCAGAAACTCAGTCTGCAGTTTCCAAGTCCATCATCAGAGCTTGGGAACAGCTTGTCCACAACAAGCACATAACTGGTCTTGGATATGACAAGGACTTGTCCTTTCATATTCCAGACTACTCAAAGCCCATTCAGTTTCAAAGTGTTGGATTCCTTCATGACAGTTCACATCCAGTTGTTCCAGATCTTGCCCCTCTTCCACAGCAACAACAACAACAACAGATTGTAAAATGCCAACACCGTGACCGAGTTGGCCATTTGAAAGATCACTGTTTTGATCTTCATCCATGTAAGCACTGTCATAAAACCAGTCATTCTTCAAACAAATGCTTCAGAAACAAACCTCTTGCAAGAACAAAGATTCATCTTGGATGGATTGCTTCTTGGCAATGGGCATCAACAGCTAAGAAGATATTTCAATCACATGTCAGAACTTGCTCCAGAGTATTGAACAGTCTTGCAGTTGAATTTTCTCCATCATCTCACGTTGTATCTGACAGGGGGGAAATGATGGTCATCTATGAGCTTCAGCGTCACATCAAGTGAGCCTGAGCCACAACCTGCCATACTAGATTCCGAGTTGTAGCGAGAAACAAAGATGCCCCTGAGCATGCCTTCAGTTGGTAATCTGGGACACTTCCTCTAGCAGAAGACTTCAACTTCTTGCCAGTTTCGGAAGAATTCCAAGAACGAAATTGAGGACACTTCCTCTAGTAGAAGACTTCATCTTCTTGCCAGATTTGGAAGAGTTCCAGGAATTGCATTAAGCATTCCAGACTTGTTGGTCATCCTTAAACCAACACAGGTTGAGACTTCCCTTTTTAGGTTGAAGTTCTCCCTTTTATGCGGGGTGAGACCTTCCTTTCATGGTTAAGGTTTCCCTTTTCAAAACAATATGAGCACTTCTTCTAGCAAAAGACTTCAGCTTCTTTCCAGTTTTGGAAGAGTTCCTGGAACTGCACTAAGCGTTCTAGTGTTGGTGGTCATCCTTAAACCACCGCCCTTTATACCAACATTTCAGAGAGCACATTTAGCCTAGTGCTGCCATGCACTTTTGCACATTTTGTATTACAGCTCTCTTCTTGGACTCATACATAACCCTTCGGATTAGGGGGGGGAATGTTGGACACCTAATCCTCAATGGGTTAGTGTGGAAGCGGAATAGACAAAAGTAGTCCAAGAGACCTTGGGATGTGAAACCCAAAGGTCACAATATGTACTATAAATGTATATCACTTGTTAATAAAAAATGGATTCTCATTTTTTATCTTTCAGATTATGTTGCTGCCCATGTGTGTTTAACAATATGCCCTAACCAGACCTAAGTTGCAGCAAACAAATCAGACCTCAAAACAGTGAGCTAAGGTATGTTGTCTATGACATTTCTTGTAGGTGTTGAGGATCAGTTTGGACCAGATTGTTGGGCAGTCTGTGGGAGCCAAATTGGTGGTTGTACATGATAGTATGGTGCAAGGGACAGCAAGACATAATGTTGCCAAGATGCATGGGACAGCAAGACATAATGCTGCCAATATGCATGGGACAGCAAGGTGACATAATGCTGCCAAGATGCATGGGACAACAAGACATAATGCTGCCAATATGCATGGGACAGAAAGGAGATATAATGTCGCCAAGATGCATGGGACAGCAAGGTGACATAATGCTGCCAAGATGCATGGGATAGCAAGACATAATGCTGCCAAGAGACATGGGACAGCAAGGTGACATAATGCTGCCAAGATGCATGGGATGGCAAGGTGACATAGTGCTGCCAAGAGACATGGGACAGCAGTATGGTACATGGTGCAGCAAGTACATGAAGCAGCAATGGTGCAGCAAGCACATGGGTGACAGCGTGGTGCAGTAGTGGCACAAGGTACAACAATGCTTACCACTGGGATAGCAATGCAGTAGTATGATGTGTACAACATGGTCATAAGGTCCAGCATTGTGATGATGGGTGCAGCATGCAACACAATGATAGGTGAAGGAGTCACCTTGGAGAATTAATTGAAGCAACATGTCTTCAACTGATCTCATGTATCATCTTCATAGAAATGATCTATGCTCTTATCTAGATAAGTCAAAGTGTTGACTTCTGTTGTAAATGTCCTATCTCTCTCTCTCTCTCTGCCGAACTATTAAAGAACATATAAGAAGAATTGATCAAGGGTTTCCCCACATTGGGGTTTGTCCCTCGTTAGCCCCACATCTTGTGTCCTCTTGTCTTGGCTCATCTCCTGCGATTTATGTTTATGTTCTATCTGCAATTTACTTTAATGTTGATGTGAGCTAACTATGAAAATTGAAATAAATTGCTCTAAGCATAGAACATACCTAAACTTCACATGGTATCAGAGGTAAGGTGAAGACAATGTCTAAGCAAGAGTGAAAGAGCAACCACCGAAGATAGTTGGGAAAGAACAAAAGGACCAATGGATTCCTCATCCCTCTTCAAATTCACCAAGGGTGAAGTCGAAGAAGAGAATATTATCAGAATGACATAGCAGAAGTTTCTAATGGCCTAGCTAAAGATCACTTCAATGGGAAGTCTGGATCTAAGGGTGGAAGGAAAGCCAAATGCCTTGGTTGTAATAAGTTCGGCCATTATGCAAAGGAGTGTCTGAGGTAGGGACACATCACTTGATGATGATAACAATCATTCTAGGGACATCTTCAATGATCAGAGGAATGACAAGTAATGCAGGTCATCAAAGAAACGACTGACTCATCTGAGAAAGCAAGGAACCCCGGGTATGAAGAATCAAATGTTGTTTCTGATAAGATAAAGAAGCGTTATCTTGTATTGGCCCTCTCTTTCAGATTATTTGGGAATCTGGTTTATTGATCGTAGTGCTTCAAGGCACCTCATCGGATAGAAGGGTGCTCTCTCGAATTTGGTAGAGACGGAAACAACCGTGGGATTATACTTGGAGTCGATGCCACCTATCCCGGAAAAGGTGTAGGGAATGTTACCCCTCAATTGAATGAGGGTAGCTCTATTCATTTACAAGAATCTCTTTTATGTACCTAATCGCAAGAAGAACCTGGTGTCCATCACAAAAATGGAAGTTAAAGGTTTCACGGTGGCATTCATCGATGGAAAGGTACGTGTTTAAAAATAGAATTTTCAAAGATGTTTTTTCTCATGGGTTCAGGGTTGGCAATTTGTATCATGTTGCAGGATGGTCCATTGGGGATCATGTCAATTGACATATCTCATCTATAACACCGGAGGTCTACCTATGGGGCCCTACTTGATGTGAGTCAAATGGTGACAGGGATGCCTGAATTCAAGAGCATGAGGTACATGTCTGAGATGTACCGAAGGAAAATCTTATAAGGGGACCATTCCCCTCATGCAGCAGGTCCATAGGTTTGGAACAACCCGAGGAGTTTGAGATTCATGATCGGGAATCTCATGTATAGAGGTGGAAGAAAGCCCTCTATGGCTTGAAGCAAAACACCCCGGGCGTAGTATGAGGATTGCTAGCTGTCTAATGAAGCTGAGATTCACTAGGAGTGAAACCGATCCAAACCATTACTCGAAGGTTGTGGATGATAGACCTCTCATACCGACACCTTATGAGGACGACCTATTTCTGACAAGTGCAGACCCTCTCA